>CM059333.1:5000898-5007195 GCA_030340685.1 Protosalanx chinensis
TGGGGAGTGTGGTCAATATGCAACATGTTAAGATCTGAGATCATAAACTTCTGGATTCTCTGTTATCTGTGTTTTTGGCGGTGCGCTCGTTCCATGTGTCTCCCTAGCTGTTTGAGCGCATGCTGCGCTGCGACCGTGTGTACGAGAAGAGCAAGCAGAGGCTGAAGCTGAGAGAGGTGGGCTACTCAGGCCTGTCCCTCCTGTTTTCGGACCTCCACGTCACCCCTACCCTGGTCCGCTGTCTACTCAACCAGGTGCTGCACACCGGTACGTCTCCACCCCTCCCCCCCTCGATTATTTTCTCCCTTTCACCCCTCTCATCTGCTCTCCACCCTGCCTTGCTCTCTCTCTCTCTCTCTCTCTCTCTCTCTCTCTAATAATAATAATAATACCTCATTTAGCAGACGCTTTTATCCAAAGCGACTTACATTAAGTACAGGGACAATTCCCATGAGGCAAGTAGGGTGAAATGCCTTGCCCAAGGACACAACATCACATAGTCACAGCCTGGGTTCGAACTCACAACCTTCCGATCATGAGGCCAACGCCTTAACCCACTGAGCTATCTGACTCTCTCGGTCGCCCCTCCCTCTTCCACGGCCTCCTAGCATCTTTCCTCTCCTCCCTGTTTCTGCCGGCGTTCTCAAGAATTAAGTCAATTAGCTGATCGCCATCGTGCAGCGCGCACTCTTGAGCTGTTTGAAGAAGCGAAAGCCGGCCTGTCTCTGTCAGCTGGCCCCCGAGCCCCGTCTTCCCCTGGGAGAGTAATGATCGTCCCAGGAGGGCGATTTCGCGGCCAGTCGATAAGGCCTTTAGGACAAATTGATTGGTTGGGCGAGCGAACAGCTCTCTCAACGCAGAAAGAGAGACCATCTTCATGCTTGTGTCAGCAGAAGGAGTCGGAAGGGGATCGATGCGTAGCTGTTGTTTATTTTTCGCGGTGGAGAGTGTTGTTTTCGGAGTGGTGTCGTTAAACGGTGACCTGTCGTGACCTCCCCCCCCCCTCGGGTCTTATTGTTCCATGTTGACCTTTGCCCTGTCCAGATCCTGTAGTCAACACAAGGACCTGATGGCGCTGGTCCAGCTGACACACCGGGCTGGACCCGGGATACGCCTGCTCATATGCAAGAGGGTGAGGAAGCGCACACACACACACACACACACACACCTTGTCTCAACTCTGAACCCTCTAACCCCCTGGGCTGTGAAATGGTGATCAGATTGCCCAAAAGCAGGCCCTCCATGTGCTTATTCCTCTTCCTCCCAAACCCCACACTTCCCTCTCTCTCTCTCTCTCATCCCTCCCTTTCTCTCCCTCCTTCCTCCCTTCAGCTATACCAGCTCCTTCAGTCCCAACAGGAGGCAGCTCTTCAGATCTCCAAGCAGCTGTGCTGGCAGGAGACACTGATGAAGCTCTTCCTACGGAGCCCCGGGGCCGACGGGGGGGCGAGCCGGGGCGACACAGCCAGTACCTGCAGCCTGGATCTCAGCCGAGGCTCCAGCCAGCGCCTGGAGCTTCCCCTGGAGAGGAGAGGCCGGGCCAGCAGCCCCAGCAGGCTGGACGAGGACCGCCTCAGCATTGGGGACAGCCGCTCCATCGACAGCCTGGAGAACGGAGACCTCATCTCCCTCCTGGACACCCCCGGGGACACCCAGCTCCCCAAGCCCTGGGCCGGGCCTGGAAAGACCGGGGGCTTGAGTTTGGACCTGTCCCACTTGCAGGCCTACGAGCAGGGGGACAGCGGGAGCCAGACCCCTGGGAGCATGCCCAGCACGCCGTCCCCTCTGGAGACAGCCAAACCCTTCCCAGGGGGCCCTGTGGAGCGCGAGGCCTCGTCCTCTCTAACGGAGGATAGCTTCCTGTTCAGCGACGACATGTCTCTGGGAGAGTCGTTCAGCTGCGCCGAGGTGAGCCTTCCATGCTGCGTGTCTCTTCCCCCCAGAAAATGTAATCAGGTCCCTGGGCAGCCAGCCAGCCCCCCTGCCCCCCTCACCCCACCCCCCCCACATCCCCACCCCCACACTCCACCCACCCTTTCATCTCTGCTCCCTGGCATCGCAACAAGCGTCCATCCCCCAGCAGGGAGGCCGGGGGGGGGGGGGGGGGGGGGGGGGGCAAGGCGATCCATCTTCCATATCCGTCTGTGCTGGTGTCTCTCCCCTGACCTCCCCCCCCCCCCCCCCCCCCCCCCCCCCCCCCGTTAGAGGCTGGAGGAGGAGCTGTCCCGGATGCTGCTGGAGATCGTGCTGTGCGTCATGTGGCGAGGCGTGGAGGGCTCGGACGACATGGCGTGGGTAGAGAGGGGCCAGGTGTTCTCCGCCCTCACCAAGCTCGGCACGGCCAACGAGCTGCTGCTGCCCATCGACCACATCAAGCTCAGGTCAGCCCCCCACCCCCGCAGCTCGGCCCCCTGCAACAGAGAGGATAATTAACCTGTGCTATTTGGGTGACATTTCAGACAGTGATCTTTACTTTAATATATATATATAATTTATATATCACCCTCCCTCCCTTCCCTCCCTCCCTTCCTTTCCCTTCCTCCCTCCTAGCCTGATGGAGAGGATGCTGGAGTGGGCGGTGACCGACAAACCGTGAGGCCACGGCGGCCATGCTGCCCCAGCACACGGAGAACGCCGTGCGTCTGCTGCACGTGGTGCAGGACTTCCTCCAGGCCGAGGGCCTGGTCAACCCCTCCCTGTGGACGGAGAAGGTTCTGGAAGAGACGGTCACTCTGATGGACAGCCTGATGGTGTGGTACTCGTCGGGCAGCCAGTGGCTGCAGCTGTCCCAGGTGGGGCTCCGACTCCTGCTGGGCTTCATGGCCCAGGAGGACCCCCAGGTGAGACCCCCAGGCTCCAGGACCCTGCTGCCTGCTCTCCGTCCATCCAGTTTCCCTCCTCCTGAAAAAAACTCCTTTTAGTTGTAATGAATAATAATAATAAACAAACCAAGCTTTAACTATACTAACATGTCCTTTCGGAGCCCACTGGTAGTTTTAAAACCCTCCCTTCCCTTTTAGAACCCCTGGTTACCTGCATTAAGCAGTCAGGTGGCTCAACGGGTTAAGGCGTGGGGCCTCACGATCGGAAGGTTGTGAGTTCGATTCGCGGCTGTAGCCAGGGCCGGCTCTAGGCATAGGCAACATAGGCGGTCGCCTAGAGCGCCATCGGCTGGAGGGGCGCTGCAACCCTTAATCGATAATTAATAACAGTCTTTTATTTAGAAAAATAAAAACTTTTATTTAGGTTAAATCCGGTTAAGTCTGCAAACCAGTAAAACATTTGTCTTTTCGAATCGCTCGCACCCCCCCCGCTCGACAGAAAAACACAGGGCTGAACTTTGGTCTGGGGGGGGGGGGTGCTGCCAGCGATTTCCAAAGACGGGGGGCGCGCGCAGTTAATCTCGCCTAGGGCACTAAATTAGGTAGAGCCGGCCCTGGCTGTAGCTATGTGATGTTGTGTCTTTGGGCAAGGCACTTCACCCTACTTGCCTCAGGGAGAATGTCCCTGTACTTACTGTAAGTCGCTTTGGATAAGAGTGTCTGCTAAATGTAATTAAATTTGCACGGAACCCCCTCTATCTCCCCTAACCCCCCCCCCCCCCCCCCCCCCCCCCCCCCCCGCCCCCAGGTGTGCTCCCTGGCCACCGCCAAGCTGAACGGCATCCTCCAGACCAAGCCGGTGGAGACCCAGGATGAGGCGTGCTACCTGCTGGGCCGCGTGGAGGGCATCCTGCGGCGAGCCGTGGCCGGGGGGGGGACGGAGGAGACCTACTCCTTCTTGGTGCCCCTCCTCCGCACCCTGCTGTCCAAGGTCCACAAGCTGCTGTACATGGAGCTGCACCTGCCCTCGCTGCCCGACACCAACGGCAGCCCCTCCTTCTTCGAGGACTTCCGGCTGTACTGCAACTCGCCCGAGTGGAGGGTCTACCTGGACAAATACGTGAGTGGACGGTTCATTACATCGAGATTTATTCATTTAGCAGACGCTTTTCTCCGAAGCGACTTACAGCAGGTACAGGGACAAGTAGGGTGAAGTGCCTTGCCCAAGGACACACCGTCAAGTAGCCACAGCCAGGAATCGAACTCACAACCTTCCGATCATGAGCCCAACGCCTTAACCTGCTGAGCCATCTGACCCCCAACCACCCGGTTCAGTGGTACTGAATGGGCAGCAGAACCGGTGATTCAGCAGTAGGATTCTTGCCTACCATGTGCAGAAGGCCTGGGTTTCATTCCCGGTGGGGGTTCAAATCCTGGCCAATGCGTTGAATATGTGTGGGCCTGTGAATAATAAGGGATTATTTCTTCTTTTCCGGGATGCGGGGCGGTGGACGTCAAAAAAACACGAGGGCGACGTCCTTGCCCCCCCCCCCCCCTCCCCCCCCCCCCCCCCCCCCCCCCCCCCCCCCCCATCTCCTCCGTTAGAATCGTGAAGCTAAAGGCGTTCACTACAATCCATCCGATGAAGTCTTTCTAGAACTTTCCTAGAACTTCCTTGACCGGTGCAGGACACACAAAGTGATGGGTTCCCCTGTGGTTCTCCCTCTCTCTAGATCATCCCCTACATGAAGCAGTATGAGATCGAGACCTTCAGCCAGGGCCACGAGAACATGGCTCTCTTCTGGAAGGAATGCTACGAGGCCTTCATGGTCAACCTGCACAAGCGGGGAGCGGGAGAGGGGAGAGAGCAAGATCCGCTTCCAGGTGAGAGAGCGACTCGCTCCCGTTCCCACCAGTCGGCATGAGGAACACATGCCTGGTTCGCGCTCGCTTCAAAAATCCCCATGCCCCCCCGGCTGTTTAGGAGCAGTTCGTGGAACCTTTCTCTCGCCGCGGCCGTCAGGAGAACCTGCGCTACAAACAGCATGCTGAAACAGCTGCACAGCCAGCACAGCGCCACCCTGAGGCAGTGGAAGGCAGCGCGCCGCAGCCTGGTGTGTGAGAGGGGACCCTGGGCAGACAGGTGAGGGTCCGGACACCTTGGTGTGTGTGTGTCTCTCTCTCTCTCTGTGGGGTGGGGTGTGTGTGTGTCTCTGTGGGATGAGGTGTGTGTGTGTGTGTCTCTCTCTCTGTGGGGTGTGTGTGTCTCTCTCTCTGTGGGGTGTGTGTGTCTCTCTCTCTGTGGGGTGGGGTGTGTGTGTGTCTCTCTCTCTCTGTGGGGTGGGGTGTGTGTGTGTGGGGTGTGTGTCTCTCTCTCTGTGGGGTGGGGTGTGTGTGTGTGGGGTGTGTGTCTCTCTCTCTGTGGGGTGGGGTGTGTGTGTGTGGGGTGTGTGTCTCTCTCTGTGGGGTGGGGTGTGTGTGTCTCTCTCTGTGGGGTGGGGTGTGTCTCTCTCTCTGTGGGGTGGGGTGTGTGTGTGTGTCTCTGTGGGATGGGGTGTGTGTGTCTCTCTGTGGGATGGGGGTGTGTGTGTCTCTCTCTCTGTGGGGTGGGGTGTGTGTGTGTGTCTCTCTCTCTGTGGGGTGTGTGTGTCTCTCTCTCTGTGGGGTGTGTGTCTCTCTCTCTGTGGGGTGGGGTGTGTGTCTCTCTGTGGGGGTGTGTGTGTGTGTGTCTGTCTCTCTGTGGGGTGGGGTGTGTGTCTCTCTGTGGGGTGGGGTGTGTGTGTCTCTCTCTGTGGGGTGTGTGTGTGTGTCTGTCTCTCTGTGGGGTGGGGTGTGTGTCTCTCTGTGGGGTGGGGTGTGTGTGTCTCTCTCTGTGGGGTGTGTGTGTGTCTCTCTCTCTCTGTGGGGTGGGGGTGTGTCTCTCTCTCTGTGGGGTGGGGTGTGTGTGTGTGTCTCTGTGGGATGGGGTGTGTGTGTCTCTCTGTGGGATGGGGTGTGTGTGTGTCTCTCTCTCTCTGTGGGGTGGGGGGGGTGTGTGTGTGTCTCTCTCTCTCTCTGTGGGGTGGGGTGGTGTGTGTGTCTCTGTGGGATGAGGTGTGTGTGTGTGTGTCTCTCTCTCTGTGGGGTGTGTGTGTCTCTCTCTCTGTGGGGTGTGTGTGTCTCTCTCTCTGTGGGGTGGGGTGTGTGTGTGTCTCTCTCTCTGTGGGGTGGGGTGTGTGTGTGTGGGGTGTGTGTCTCTCTCTCTGTGGGGTGGGGTGTGTGTGTCTCTCTCTGTGGGGTGGGGTGTGTCTCTCCTCTGTGGGGTGGGGTGTGTGTGTGTGTCTGTGGGATGGGGTGTGTGTGTCTCTCTGTGGGATGGCGGTGTGTGTGTCTCTCTCTCTCTGTGGGGTGGGGTGTGTGTGTGTCTCTCTCTCTGTGGGGTGTGTGTGTCTCTCTCTCTGTGGGGTGTGTGTGTGTGTCTCTCTCTCTGTGGGGT
>CM059333.1:5007695-5152311 GCA_030340685.1 Protosalanx chinensis
AACCTCGGATTCAGGAGGAGCAGTGTGGTTTTCGTCCTGGCCGCGAAACACTGGACCAGCTCTACACCCTCTACCGGGTGCTCGAGGGTTCATGGGAGTTTGCCCAACTAGTCTACATGTGTTTTGTGGATCTGGAGAAGGCATTCGACTGTGTCCCTCGTGGTGTCCTGTGGGGGGTACTTCGGGAGTACGGGGCCCTTTGTTAGGGGCCGTCCGTTCCCTGTACAACCGAAGTAGGAGCTGTGTTCGCATTGCCGGCAATAAGTCAGACCTGTTCCGGGTGCATGCTGGACTCCGCCAGGTTTGCCCTTTGTCACCGGTTCTGTTCATTGTTTATATGGACAGACTTTCTAGGCGCGCCCAGGGGGCGGAGGGTTTCCGGCTCGGGGAGCACGGGATCTCATCTCTGCTGTTTGTGGATGATGTTGTCCTGTTTGCTTCCTCGAGCCGGGGCCTCCAGCATGCTCTGGAGCGGTTTGATGCAGAGTGTGAAGCGGCTGGGATGAGGATCAGCACCTCCAAATCTGAGGCCATGGTACTCGACCGGAAAAAGGTGGCTTGCCCCCTCTGGGTGGGTGGGGAGCCTTTGCCTCAAGTGGAGGAGTTCAAGTATCTCGGGGTCTTGTTCACGAGTGACGGAAGGACGGAACGTGAGATTGACAGGCGGATCGGTGCAGTGTCTGCAGTGATGCAGTCTCTGTACCGGACTGTTGTGGTGAAGAAGGAGCTGAGCCGCAAGGCAAAGCTCTCGATTTACCGGTCAATCTACATTCCTACTCTCACCTATGGTCATGAGCTTTGGGTCATGACCGAAAGGACAAGATCGCGGATACAAGTCAGATGGCTCAATGGGTTAAGGCGTTGGCCTCATGAACGGAAGGTTGTGAGATCGAGCCAGGATCGCGGGGAGTCAGATGGCTCAATGGGTTAAGGCGTTGGCCTCATGAACGGAAGGTTGTGAGATCGAGCCCCCGCTGTGGCTATATGACTTTGTGTCCTTGGGCAAGGCACTTCACCCTACTTGCCTCAGGGAGAATGTCCCTGTACTTACTGTAAGTCGCTTTGGATAAAAGCGTCTGCTAAACGAATAAATGTAAAATGTAAATGTACAAGTGGTCGAAATGAGTTTCCTCCACAGAGTGGCCAGGCGCTCTTTTAGAGATAGGGTGAGGAGCTCAGTCACACGGGAGGAGCTCGGAGTAGAACCGCTACTTCTCCACGTCGAGAGGAGCCAGTTGAGGTGGCTCGGGCATCTGTTTAGGAGTTGTTCCAGGCATGTCCCACCGGGAGGCAGCCCCGGGGAAGACCTAGGACACGCTGGAGGGACTATGTCTCTCGGCTGGCCTGGGAACGCCTCGGGATCCCCCCGGAGGAGCTGGAGGAGGTGTGTGCGGTGAGCGAAGTCTGGGCTTCCCTGCTCAGACTGCTGCCCCCACGACCCGGCCCCGGATAAGCGGAAGATGATGGATGGATGGATGGATAAATAAATAACAAATGTCCGACTCCTTCTGCGAACGAGGATGATGTAATCCAGTGTACTACATTTCCCAGGTCACCTTGAGTCAGAACTGCCTGATGGGAATGCATGGCTGGCTGCCATATGACAAGAACATCTCCAACTACTTCACCTTCATCAAAGACCCCACTGTAGCTAACTCCAAGTGAGTCACATCATTTACACACTCACACTCCACACAGTGGAAAAATAGTGTTTGTGTCACAGGCCATGTACACACGTTGGCAGATATTTTTTATAAACACACATCCACTGTCCTCTGTAAAAAATTATTATAAATATACACTATATTACCAAAAGTATTTGGTCACCCATCCAAATGATCAGATGGATGGGTGACCAAATACTTTTGGTAATAAAGTGTATTGCGTACGGGGGTGCACGGTGGCAGAGCGGTTAGTTCTAGGAGATCATGAGTTTGAATCTCGGGCCCGACCATGATCTCTCTGGGTGGAGTCTACATGTCCTCCCCGTGTTACCGTGGGTTCTCTCCGGGCACTCCGGCTTCCTCCCACTGTCCAAAGACATGCATGTGGTAGGTTAATTGGACATTGTGAAGAAAAAATTTTTTTGTCCCTAGTGTATGACTGTGTGAGTGAATGGTTGTCTCTATGTTGTCTGTCAATGTCTGTGTGATAGCCCTGCGACTAGCTGGCCCCAGTCCAGGATGTACCCTGCCTACGGCCCGGAAGTAACTGGGATAGGCTCCAGTCACCCGTGACCCCTAACGGGAATAAGTGGAAGAAAATGAATGAATATTGAGTACACACGTATTCATAAAAAAATGACCGGTTATTCATGACCACACTCAAACACAAGAGTTTAAAAAAATCTCCACTTTTGTCAGGGTTTTCCAAAAGCTCTGTTTGAATGACGTGATCCTGTGGATCTATGTGAATAACGGGCCCAATCGTAAAAAATATATATTCGCTTCATCTCCCCCCCTCCCGTGTGTCTCTCTCTAGGACCCAGAGGTTCCTGGGCGGGCCCTTCTCCCCAGGCGTGGAGGTGATGGCGAGCCTGTTCGTGGTCTCCCATGACGGGAAGCTGCTGTTTAGCGGGGGCCACTGGGACAACAGCCTGAGAGTCACCTCGCTGGTCAAGGGCAAGACCGTGGGACAGCACATCAGACACATGGGTAAGACCGCACACACTCACACTCACGCACATACACACACACACATATTTCCGTTCTGAACCAGAAACTATTCCCTCACTGCTCCGGAATGTTTTATGTCTCTGTCTGTTCAGCCTGTGCAGATGGCAGTAATGTCCAGTTCCATCTATGTTTACCAGTGTGTCTCTCTGGGTCTATGCCACATAGTAATGTGTGTGTGTTTGTGTGTGTCCAGACATAGTGACGTGCCTGGCGACAGACCACTGTGGGATCCACCTGATCTCTGGATCCAAAGACACCACCTGCATGGTGTGGCAGGTGCTGCAGCAGGTGTGTGTATGTGTGGGTCATATGGGGAGTCAAGTGGCTGAACAGTGAGGAAATCGGGCTAGTAATCAGAAGGTTGCGCGTTCGAACCCCTGCTTTGTCAACATGAGGTTGTGTCCTTGGGCAAGCCACTTCACCCTACTTGCCTCAGGAGGAATGTCCCTGTATTTGCTGTAAGTCGCTTTGGATGAAAGCGTTATTAAATGACATGTCCAGACAGCATGTTTTAGATGGTTCCCTGCTCCAACACACCTGATTCAAATGAATGGGTCCTTATGAAGCTCAGCAGAAGCCGGATCATGACAATTGATTTGAATCTGGTGCATTGGAAGGGGGAAAACATCTGAAACATGCAGGACAGTGGGGCCCTGAGGACCGGAATTGAGAAACACTTGTTGAGGAGTACAGGAACTGCCACCAGGGGTCACTACGAACGCCTTCCTCACTGTCTGTGTGTCCCTCCATCAGGGCGGGGCTCCGGTGGGCCTGTGTCCCAAACCTGTGCAGGTGCTGTACGGACACACGGACGAGGTGGTGAGCGTCAGCATCAGTACGGAGCTGGACATGGCTGTGTCAGGCTCCAGGGTGAGCCTCTTAGCTCTGCAGTCACACCACAACCACAGGGTTTGGGAATATCACAGGGAATAATAATGTTGCAATGTTGCATGTGTGTGTTTCTGTGTGTGTGTATATGCTTGTGTGTGTCTATATCTGTGCGTGTGTCTGTATATCTGTGTATGTGTGTCTGTCTGTGTGTGTGTGTGTGTCCGTCCGTCCATCTGTCTATTCCTGTGTGTGTGTGTCTATATCTGTGTGTGTGTGTCTGTATATCTGTGTGTGTCTATATATGCTTGTGTGTGTCTGTATATGTGTTTGTGTGTCTGTATATGTGTCTGTATATCTGTGTGTGTGTCTGTCTGTCTGTTCCTGTGTGTGTGTCTGTATATCTGTGTGTGTCTGTCTGTCTGTGTGTGTCTGTGTGTGTCTGTCTGTGTCTCTGTCTGTGTGTTCCTGTGTGTGTATCTGTATATCTGTGTGTGTGTGTCTGTCTGTGTGTGCACTTCTTCCCCCCTCCCCTCCCCCCACCCATCAGGATGGCACGGTGATCATCCATGCGGTGGGGCGGGGGCAGTACCTGCGGAGCCTGCGCCCACCGTGCGAGAGCTCGTTGCCAGTGTCCATCCTGCACCTGGCTGTGTCCTGGGAGGGGCACCTGGTCGTCCATACCTGCGTGGAAGGCAAGGCCACGCTCAAGGTAACACACACACACTCCCGTCAGACTCGTTATTAAATCATCATAATCATATCGATATACGCGCATACAAGTTGTATTATATAATTAGGTACATTACATTTACATTTATTCATTTAGCAGACGCTTTTATCCAAAGCGACTGACAAGATAGAGCTTTACAAAAGAGCATTTGTCACTAAGCATAGCAACGTGACCCCTAACATAGCAGTCTTATAGATTATGAAACATCGTTAGATCTATTAAGTGCCAAGGGAAGATCTATAAGAGCTTTTAGCCAAACAAATTACAAATTTAAGGTGAGTCTCGGATGGACAGTAAAAGTAATGATAAAGCAATGACAACAGTAAAGCAACAGCACTAGCTAGTTTCCGCACAGGGATTAACAAGTAATTCTAAACACCACCAACAGATTATATTTCTAAGTGCCTTAATATGTCCTGATTGCTTGCTCACCTGCTTAACTCATGTTTACACACACTCCATTTGGGCCCCCTGCAGGATAAGAATGCCCTGCACTTGTACTCTGTCAATGGGAAGCTCCTGTGTACAGAGGCCCTGAAGGAGCAGGTGACAGACATGTGTGTGTCTGGGGAATACGTGGTCCTGGGCAGCGAACAGGGATACCTGTCTATCAGGGACCTGTACAGGTAAACACCCTCCTACTCTCTGTGGATGTGTCTGCCTGTCTTTGTCTGTCAGTCTACTGTCTGCCTGTCTGTCTGTGTACTTTCTGTGTACTGTCTGCCTGTCTATCTGTGTACTTTATGTGTACTGTCTGTCTGTGTACTATATGTATGCCTATCTGTGTACTGTCAGTCTGTCTGTCAATAGGTCTATTTTTGTATGTCGGTCTGTGTATTCTCTGTCTGTCTGTGTACTGTCTGTCGGTCTGTGTACTGTCTGTCTGTCTGACTATGTACTGTCTGCCTGTCTGTCTGTGTATTGTCTGTCTGTCTGGGTGTGCATGTCTTTCTGTTTCCATATTCCCCCTTTAAATCCCCCTGTGATTCCGTTCTGCCCCTCCCCCTGCAGCTTGGCGCTGTGCTCGGCACCCATGGCGATGCGCGTGCCTGTGCGCTGCGTGTCGGTCACCAAGGAGCAGAGCCATGCCCTGGTGGGCCTGCAGGACGGGAAGCTCATAATCGTGGGCGTGGGCAAGCCGGCAGAGGTAAAGAGTTCCCTCCGAAACTACATTGCCCAATCCCTGGAGGGCTCGCCCCTCATGGCCACGCCCCTGCTGGCACCCCTGCGGGTGCGCTCGCCTGCGCGCTTGCTGCACCTGCGGGACAAGTTCATGTTCAGCCCCTCAGACTAAACCCCCCTCCACTAACCCCGCGCAGCCGTGAGCGAGTGCAGTCCCGTGCATCGAAACAACTGCACCCCATATATGTCCGCTCAATATGATCCTCTATCTTTTGTATTGAAAGCCATTAACCTGCCTCTGGCTATAATACTCACACACTTTCCTCAGGTTGGTTCTGTCTATCCCCTCATCCCCCCCCCACCCCCACTGTCCTCCCCTATTAGTACCGTGAGATGGAATCATGCTGTGGTTACCTTATCCTTCTGGGACACCAATCATATTGACTCACTTATAGCCATTGCCTTGGGATGGTGCTGTCCCATGTGGTTTACCTGAAGTGTAATTACTATAATCATTGTTTGTCTGGATTATGTATGTATTTATGACCAACGCTGTGAATAACCAACAAACGACCATCTCAAAGTCAAGCCATGGTATTTGCCCTGTTGTAGTCACTGTCCGTATGCAAGTAACACCAGGATCGCAAGTCAAGATGTATCAGCCATGATTGATGGTCTCTCCTACATTAAAACTTACATTTGGCAGCTCCAGGATCAACCAGTAGAGTTTTCATAATGAGGACACATTTTCCTCCCAGAAATGGAATGGCTTCATGCACGCTGGCTTTCACCATTTCAGTAAAAAAAAAGTTACTCACCTGTAGGCGATTTTGGAATTGACTTGCCTCAATCAAGCACTAACCAATCACTCATCAATCATCTTCCCCTTCTCCCTCTTCCTTTTTCTTTTGACTTGGACGCTTTCTCTCCTCCTATATATCCTCTTCCTCTGCACCCCTTATGTCTTCCTTTCATCTCCTCACTCGTTCCCTCACTTCCTTCTCCTCTCCTCACTCATGTCCTCACTTCCTCCTCTCCTCCCCCTCTTCTCTTCCTCTCCTCCTCTCCTCCCCTCTTCTTCTTGTCTCCTCATGTCTTCCTCCTCTTCTCCCCCTCTTCTTCTCCTCCCCTCCCCTCTTCTTCTCCTCTCCTCACTTCCTTCTCCTCTCCTCACATCCTCCTTCTCTCCTCCCCACTTCTTCTCCTCTCCTCACTTTCTCCTCCTCTCTTCCCCTTCCCTTTTCTTCTCCTCTCCTCACTTCCTTCTCCTCACTTCATCCTCTCCCCTCCTCTTCTTCTCCTCTCCTCACTTTTTCCTCCTCCCCTCCTCTTCTCCTCTCCTCACTTCCTCCTCCTCTCCTCGCCTACTCTCTCCTCTCAGATGCGTTTGGGCCAGATCACTCGTAAGCTGTGGGGCTCCAGTAAACGCCTGACCCAGATCTCCTCAGGAGAGACCGAGTACCACACCCGCAACCAGAACTGACCCACCCCTGCCCATATTCCAGCCTCCTCCCTGCCCCTGCCTGGGTGCCCCCCAGGCCTGTCACTCACCAATTTCTGCCCAATCAGATTGGGTTATGCCTCATTCAACTGACTGATGACTGTTCCGGAACCTCCTCCTCTCTTCAGTTCTCTGACCTCTTCCTAAGAGCAGGAGTCTTCCGGGAATAGGAAAAGGTTTGCATGTAATTGTGTGTGTTTGTATATATATATATATATATATATATATGTGTGTGTGTGTGTGTGTGTGCATATTCTTGTGCGTCAGGGTTAGTGCATCTGTATCAGACAAAGTGCAGGCGAGGATAAAACGACTCGGCGCGGGCGCTGACGTTCTGACCCCCCCCCACTCCCTCCATGGCTACTTCACTTTTTTTTTAACTTTCACTTTCCACCCTGTCCATACACAAACTCTCCTCCCACCACCCCCCTCCACACGACACCACTCATGGTCACCGCTGTCCCTCTCAGCACCTCCCTTCTGATCATCATCACCATTGCCTCTGGTCAGGTCAACCAGAGCTTCTCACTGAGGGGCCCCAGCCCTTATTCAGAGACAAATTACACACACACAGGTGCTGCAGTCCCCCGTCACCGCATAGGCCCTCCGTCCTGCCTCTCCAGGCCCTCACTACTTGGGTTGAGGTAAGGGGGTAGGGTGTTGTGGCCCCCTGCAGTGTGTGTGTGCGTGCATGTGTGTTTTTGTGGCACTATATGTGTTTGATTTGTCACTGTGGCCTTTTTGGGGGGGAGGGGGGGGCGGGTTACTTGGTTTGCCTTCCAGTCCTGTTAGTCTATCTGTGCTGCATGGAGACATACTGCAGTATGCACTAGTGGGGTTGTGCTTAACCATACTAGTGGGTTCTCTGGGTTCTTAGCCATGTGTTTTTATGTTCGTATTTCCTTGTTTTTGCTCTGGGTGTACTTTTACTGGTGAATATAGGTTTGTCATCATCAGTGTATGCATGCATGCGTGTACACGCGTGTCTGGCGAGGTCTGTTGTGTTCGCATGGCATTTCTGGCCACTGATTAAACCACCGTAGCTAGCGTAACCAGTGTCGTGCTGGTCATCTGGTATAGCAAGTTATGAAATGGGAGAAACCACCGTTGGAGAGGCCGCTGATTGAAAACACGCATGAAGCGCGTCTAGTCCGGCTCGTCTCGCAGTTAAGAGCCCGGTCAGGCATCCTCTGTGCGCTTTCAAACGGGTCACTTCTGCGATCTCTGTGCAGCACACGGGCCATCAATTCTCGACTCGAATGCCTCCGTCTAAGAGGATCACTACATTTGTGTTGTCACACGGATGGTTCAGAGCTGCGGTCTAACCCGGTAGATTCCATCTTAGAATGTTTCACAGTACTGTACTTGAATCAATGTTTATTTATGATGAACGATGGGTCGGTTTCGACCGTTTGACAGCGTGTGTTTGGTAGCTGCATGCAAATATGTCTGTGGTGTACACCTCTCTACTGACCATTGGAACAATCTACACAAAACAGGTGGGGGGGGATATTTTTAAGGGCTTTTCTCAGATGTCAGTGTTACAGCAATACAGTAGTTGACTGTATGACTGTGAACGGTACATTCCAGCCTCTCTTCCTGAGGCTGACCAACACATCAGTCTTCCTAGTTTCTGATAGGTACAATATGATTGGAGGATAAGACACAGTGAGTTCATGGGACACACCCATCAGCTGCCTTCAAATATGACTACCACTACTCACGTGTTTTTCTCCTGGCTCATGATTGGTCCAATGCTACCGTTTCTGAGTTCGATTTTTCGATTTTTATTACAAAATAAACACTACAGCGTGCAGCCTTGGGAGGTTTTAGTGCATACTTGCGTGTGTGTGCTACTGTGGGGTTCTACGCCAAATTCCTGATCACATTGCTGAAGTTTATGATGTCAGGATGAAAGGATGAACCAGTATTTAAGGCAAGGTGGTCAAGTCTTTAGAATTGAGTGCAGCACCTCGTCACCAGTCGGTTGGTGTGTTCTTTTTTCAAAGTGCCCATTTTCAGATATCTCCTTTGAGCTTGCAGTTGACCAACATGTGTCCTTAATGGTTGAATTTTGTTTGTTTTGTTTGTTTGTTTGGGGGGGGGGGGGCAAATATGTTTAAATGCAAACTTTAGGGTTTTTAAGGATGTTTAAAGGACAATTGTTTGTCCAACCTAGTTTGTCAGATATGACCACTGTCTAAATGTTTTAAGACTTTCACCACTGAGACTAATGCAGTGCCTTTGCCTTATGTAACCCTGTATCCAGTCAGGATGTTAACCCTGCAGCATTCCACAATCATACTCTAGTTTCTATGGGAACCAAGAATTTAAGGACTTTGAAACACAATTGAATAAATCTGAAAATACTATTTTGTGTCTTAATTTAGCTGCTTTTTTTCTCCAGCTTTTTTTTCTGTGACTGTCACCAAATTGATGTGTGTATATCTGTGATTATTTATAATACAAATATAATGTACAGCATGATTTTTATTTCAGTGTATTTGAAATGTACTTTTTTGCACTTTCCAGGTACTAAATTGTTTTCAATGTCTCCCTGGTCTGTACAGACAAACTGCTTTGTATACAAGTGGAATATGATCATTAAAGTCTTGTCAATTTAATAATTCAGTGTTGTGGTTGGTGAAAGAGATAGTCAGAGTTGTGAACTTAGAGAACTGGACATAGTCATGTTTCTCTACGACCACTGGGTGTCTCAAACAACCGTCACAACCACAATTGCGCAAGAAAAGTTAAGTGCATTAAACGGAATTGTTTTTGTTTAAGTACTAATTTGATTCATCACTTGCCAGGCATATTCGTCAAAGCAGCCTGCTCTGGTACACTTTGAAGTACAGTAGAACATAGTGATCAAAATGAATGAGGATTCATTATTAAGAAGTTTCTTGTGATGGCTGCCGCACCGGTCATCGATCAGTCATGCGCTTCCTCAACATCTGGACAAGATATGTCACATGCAACTCGAGGCATTGCGCAGGTTAGTACCGTTCAAATCTACATGTGAAGCCCTTTTACAATCAATGTCAGAGGGCTTCACATACAGTGCCTATCATAAGTATTCACCCCCTTGATGTTCTACCCTTTTATTGATCATGGTCAACAATTTATTGGAAAAAAACTCTGTAGTGTCAAAGTGAAAACAGATTTCTATAAAGTGATGTTAATAAAAGAAAATGATAAACTCAGCAAAAAAAGATTTCAGTAAACTTAATGTGTGTAAATATTTTTATTTGTAACACTAAAAGAGTCAATACCATGAGACATAAATAAATAAAAATCACAGACATGTGACTAAGTCAGTATCTGGTGTGGCCACTGCTTGAAGTACCGCAGTGCATCTCCTCCTCATGGACTGGACCAGATTTGTCAGTTCTTGCTGTGAGATGATACCCCACTCCTCCACCAAGGCACTGGCAAGTTCCTGGACATTTCTGGGGGGAATGGGCCTAGCCCTCACCCTGCAATCCAACAGGTCCCAGACGTGCTCAATGGGATTGAGATCCGGGCTCTTCGCTGACCACTGCCAATGCTGTCATGCAGAAACTCACGCACAGAACGAGCAGTATGGCTGGTGGCATTGTCCTGCTGGAGGATCATGTCTGGATGATTAGATTAGATGAACCTTTATTTGTCCTCCAGGAGGTGGAAATTGCAGTTCACAACTGCAGCAGCAGGGTAAAGTACAGCACACAGAGTTGCAGGGTAATATACATAATGACAATAACATAACAATAGCAATAACAATGGCAATAGCAATAGGCGGGCACGATAAGGTCAGATATAAAAAAATAAGAAAATAAGTAATTAAGTAGTCTGGTTAAGTAGTAAGTTAAGTCGACATGCAGGCAGTTATTGCACTTGAGGAGTTACAGAATTACAGTATTTTGCAAGAGCTGTTGTGATTGGCTGCCAACTTGCGCCGGCGCCGGAAGTAGGATGAGCATGCATAAAGAGTACCACGAGGGAGGAGGTTGTCTTCCCTGTACCGTAAGGCATTGAGATTGCCTGCAATGACAAGCTCAGTCTGATGGTGATGTGATATACCGCCCCAGACCATGACGGACCCCCCACCTCCAAATCGATCCCGCTCCAGGGTACAGGCCTTGGTGTAACACTCATTCCTTCGACGATAAACACAAATCCGTCCATCACCCCTGGTGAGACAAAACCGTGACTCATCAGTGAAGAGCACTTTTTGCCACTCCTGTCTGGTCCAGAGAAGGTGGGTTTGTGCCTATAGGCGGCGTTGTTGATGGTGATGTTTGGTAAGGATCTGCCTTACAACAGGCCTACAAGCCCTCAGTCCAGCCTCTCTCAGCCTATTGCGGACAGTCTGAGCACTGATGGAGGGATTGTGTGTTCCTGGTGTGACACGGGCAGTTGTTGTGGCCATCCTGTACCTGTCACGCAGGTGTGATATTCAGATGTACCGATCCTGTGCAGGTGTTGTAACACGTTGTCTTCCACTGCGAGGATGATCAGCTGTCCTTCCTGTCTCCCTGTAGCGCTGTTTTAGGAGTCTCACAGTGCATACATGGCAATTTATTGCCCTGGACACATCTGCAGTCCTCATGCCTCCCTGCAGCATGCCTAATGCACGTTCACGCAGATGAGCAGGGACCCTGGGGATCTTTCTCTGGGTGTTTTTCACAGCCTGTAGACAAGTCTCTTTAGTGTGCTGCGTTTTTAGAACTGTGACATTAAAAGCCAACTCTCTGTAAGATGTTAAGATCTTAACGACCATTCCACAGATGCATGTTAATTAATTGATTATGGTTAATTGAACATGCATGGGAAACATTGTTTGAACCCTTTACAATGAAGATCTGTAAAGTTATTTGGGTTGTTATTGTTGAAATACAGTCCTGAAAAGGGACGTTTCTTTTTTTGCTGAGTTTATAAATAAAAATAATTGCGTGCATAACTATTCACCCCCTTCAAATCAGTATTTAGTAGATGCACCTTTGGCTGCAATCACAGCAATGAGTGTGTGGATAAGTCTCAGTCAGTCTTGTACATCTGCCCACTGCAATTTTGCTCCATTCTTCTTTTGAAAACCTGCTCAAGCTGTCAGGTTGCGCGGGTATCGGCGATGAACTGCCCTTTTCAAATTCAGCCACAAATTTTCTATAGGATTGAGGTCTGGGCTTTGACTTGGCAACTCCAGAATATTTTATCTGGTAGTCAGGAATACTGAGCAATCAGTCTCTTTACTTTGTAATCCTTAGTAGGCCTTAAAAAATCCACATTTTATTGACCATGATTCATTTGTGAAGCAATAAAAGGGTAAAACATTCAGGGGTTGAATACTTACTACAGGCTCTGTATGCCCATATAACCGCTCCTCAACAAACCTAAACGCGCATTGTTCGTAGACGCATCATATATCTGCACGTAACTGTTTAAACTTGATTCAGTTCTTGGATTATCTTCTTTATTTTTTTTTACCTACTACTCTTCCAGCTTGAGACAAAAAGCGGACAACGCGAGACAGAAGAGGACGATGACGACACGCATAAGCGATCACACGGGACTCCCAATTGCGCACCGGTGATTTTGAGCTGCAGGGTGGCTATAAGTTTAGAATTTCGACGTGAACGTGGACATGAACACACTTCCCTGCAAGTGAAACATCTTATTTGTTCCACAGGTGGGATGTTTGACAATTCATGTAAAACACTGCTGGGATTTCAAGAAATGTATCCTTTATTGTGAACGTTAATATGGAATAAAAACATCATGGTTATAGATACATTGAAAAAAACATGTTACATCTTAACATCTTAATGGTATAACTTCAGTTGCTATTATAAAGAAAGGCGACCAGTGCATTGTCAAGATGAGTTTAGGATCAAAAAGGAAGTGCACCATGCAGCAACTCTACAAGGACCCCAAGGCCCAAAACCCACTGTTTCCCCTCTGCTTCTATGAACGGAAGTACTTCTCAGTAAAGGTACTGTATACATCCTCTCTCTCTCTCTCTCTCTCTCTCTCTCTCTCTGTCTCTCTCTCTCCCCTCTGTAGATTGCCTGGCCCTTTAGGATTGTCCTGTTACATGTGTTTTCCTTTCGCTATCACACAGTCAACAGAGTTCAGTACAAACAATTAAAGCGTAAATCTTCTCCAGTCTCTTGCAATCAAACTCCTATATACAGTAAGGTGTAACCTACAATCTACAATAATTGTCATCTAAACTTTAGCCATAGTTTGTTTTTGTACACAATGACATCAAGACTTGTCATTCTGATGGCACTAACCATGGTGTTTTGCTATTCGTACGAATTGTTTTGAGAAATGCACTTACTGTTCTCAGAATTTCAATTCTGATCTGACAGATGTACCAAAGCAACTGAGAAAAACTGAAAGTGGAAGCGATTATAAATCATCTTTGACATTGCCTTTAACATGGGCTGTCCCAGTTTGTTTAAATGGAGAGTCAAGTCCAAATCAAATGCCAGCATTATCATGAAGACAATATTCTACTCCAGTCCTGTGTGGACATGTACTCTCACCATATTAACTTGTTATATGGGGGCGTGTTGGGAAGGTTCCATACAACACTAAAAACTCCTCAGGGACCAGTGAGGATGAGCAGCTTGATTTGGAGCTGATTTTCTTTGAGCAGGACACCAGAGTTCCCAGACTCATTGGCAAGAACAGCATTAAGCTACTGGATATCCTCAATGTGAGTTCAGTTGAAACCCAACAACCAACCTCCTCAAAGGCAGAACGAATTCCATGTTCAAAAGCAGAATGCACCTTTGTCAAACAACTCCTATCTTGATTTATGTGCTCACCTTAGAAAACGGCAGTGGCCCACCAGGTGGAGTTGAGGCTTCAGCGGCAGGTAAAAGCTCAATCCACTCCCTATCATTATTTAACAGTTTTTTTGTTTGTTTGTGAACACCAACACTTCCTGTTTAGGGCATATGTAAACTCGAGTTGGATTTGATGTTTGTCTATGGAAGCGTGGGATATGGATATTCCCATCAGGTTAGAGCCATTGAGATTCAGTTATTTAAATGAGCATTAGAGAATACGGGTGATTTATACTGACAGCCATTCCTTTGCTGTGTCCACTTGTAGTTGATTCACCCAAACAAGACCTTGAATGAGTTAGTGGAGCGGTCTTTGTTTTTACGCTGTCTTCCTCCTGACGATCGCAAAGATTCCCATTTGTGAGATACTTGCTCAAACAGATTTCCGTTTGTTGTTTAAAGACCTTACCTGACTCACATACAAGACATCTTTCTGAAATTGCCTATTTGTTGCCTTTGGCTCTACTGACCCCTCGTTGCTGTGCCGGAACAACAAAACTCGTTCCCTTCACTTTCTCTGCCTGCAGTAATGTGATCGCCCTGAGGTCGGTGCCACGCACTGACTTCGTAGAAGCCTTATTGAAAAGAGATGCCAGTGGAATGTCCAGCAGCTTGTCTGGAATCCCTCCCATCGTCTTGGAGATGCTGGAGAAAAGGGGCAGGTAGGTCAATTGGGTTTGAAAATAAGATACAGGAATGAGGGGACATTTTAATGGGCCGTGTTTGAAAAAAACCCACTATTGGCAACTTGAGAGAAATAACGTCATTCTTTCTCGAGCCGCACGTGTTATGACTTTCAAAAGGCAACTATAGTGAATCGATCTTCCGACGTCACTCGAAACTCCTCCTAGGCTTCGACGGCTGCATGACGAAAAGGAGGCCTGCTCGTCATCCGAGGAGGAAGTCAGGTTCCTGGAAAATCTGGTGATGAGGAAGGGACCTCCATCCGAAACCACCTGGAGGAGGACTAAGACAAGCCAAGTAAACAGGAAGGGTGGGGGGGGGGGTGGGGGGGGGGGGGGGGGGGGTGGGGGGTGGGGGGGGGTGGGGGGTGGGGGGGGGGAGTGGCGGCAGGTGTGGGTGAACTAGTCCTATTACTGTGCTTCTCCACCCAGGGTCTGTCCAAGTGGAAGAAAGCCACCACCCTCATGTCTAACGTGAAGGGTTTTGCTCTCCCTGCCAAACGGAACATACCTGGTGGTGGGTATTCTAGTCTTCTTTAAATATATCTTATTCTTAACTTGTCAAAATGAGGGTTTAAAAATTGCACGTACAGAAAACCTAAAGACGTTACAGTTAATGAACCCCTGTGGAGCATGGAGTGTTACTATACACCAAGTCAGTAATTATACTATTATATAATTATTATATTGTTTTCAGATCAAATGCTAATGAGAGCTTCGACTGCGACGAAGAGTGTCCCTGCTTCACAGGAAAGCATCTCTTGTTAAACCATGATGACATGACAATGTGGATGATGCATGTTTAACTCACTGGTGTATCACAGCAGGATGTCATATCCTGGGAGAATGAGAGACAGGACCCTCCACCAGACGCCTCGAAGACGAATGGAAAGCCTCTGTCTGCCTCTCTGCACTATGACCCGCCCCCTCCACCTGCATCTGGGTTTCAACAAACCATTGCACTTAAATCAACCACAACCCATAAACCAGCTCCCCAAAGTTCCGTGGCTTGTTTAGCCGGAACCCCAGACCTTCCCCAGTCCTCATCTCCCCTGAGACATGTGACCGGTGCCCTGCCTGAGAAGCCTGTTGCCGTCCAGTCTCCTACCGACAAGAACAAGGTGACCTTCCTACCTACCCATCCCACCTCTCTGCACGATCTCACTGCTGTGGAAGAAGTAGAGGAGAAGTTTGGGAAGCTGAAGGTTACGGCTCCAGGGCCGGCTCTCCTCCATGCACCCACACCGAGGCTTGTTAAGGAGTGTGACCCTGCAGAGTCCAGGCAGGAGAGCCCTGCCAAGGGGCCGAGCGATGGAGAGATAGGGCTGACCCAGACAGATGCTGTTGGCACGAGCATAACCAGTGCGACAGGCAGTGCTAGTTCAACACCGTGGTCCCTTCTCTCTGAGGCTAATATGACATCTCTGCACAGCAGCTTGGTTTTCTCTCCTCTGGATCGCAGCCCTATCCCAGCCGCCAGTCAAAAAACAAAAGCTTTTAAGGCAGGCAAAGAGAGGCCTAAGATGGTGGATTCCCCCAGACATCCAACAAAGCCCTATGAAAAATTCAGCCCAAACAAAGATTACCATGGGAAAATGTAGACCTACAAAGTGTTGTTGCTTTTTTTAAGGACCGAATTGCCCGTGTGACTGATTTCTAAGTAAAAAAAAACACTACCTTGACTTTTTGTCGGTGCTTGTTGTACGTGTCGAGGCGGAACCTTTATAGTACGGTTATTGTGTTGACCAGGAATTATTTTGATGGCGGAAACTCCTCGGTGTAGTTTGGTGAGTCTGGCTTTGAGTGTTATTTCATTTAAAAGCACGTATTTTAAAGTTTTGGATAAAAAAACTCCTACATGGTCTTATTCCACGGAGAATGTACTGGAAGTGCCGGTTGACGGTGAACACTGACAGTTTTCTAAACTTTGCAAACAAACGTTAGCGCGTTAGGTAGCTCAGTGGTCCCCAACCTTTTTGTCACCGCGGACCGGTCAACGCTTGACAATTTTATAATATATAATATTTATAATATAATAATAAACGTGATTCCACTGTGTACTCGTATGCGACTTTGTGTCGTGGAAAAATAAATACGTCTGTTTTGTATACATTTTTCTAATTTGTGGGTTACATTTTGGGCGCTCTTGTAACCGAGAGAATCCGGTCATTTTTCCGAAATAAAAGATTGTTCAGACTCAGATAATATATACAACGGAAATAATTCATTACCGTATTTCATGGGCGGCCGGCGGTCCAGTACCAATTGGGTTGGGGACCGCTAAGTTAGATAACCGGTCACTACCTGCTTGTTAATGTTCGTTAACTACACTAGTATACTTAGCTGGCGTCCTCCAAATTGGTATGATTAACCTCTCAAACGTGCACTGTATTGCTGTAATGACACTGGCAAGAAATACCACGTTTTCCCGAAAACAACCCCATTACAGGTCACAAGAAACCCGCAGTAGCTGTCAGTGTGGTCAGCAGGCAGCAGATGGTGATTACGCGGTGAAGACGGCGTCTGTAACGAGATTTTAACAGATTTGCGTCCAGGCTTGGAGAATTCTTTAGAGGTGAGTGAGTGTCCCGGTTCCTAGTGCCTGTAGAATAACCGTAGTGTGACCATGTGTATGGGTGTTGGCCTCGCATCTAGATCGGAAGAATTCGACTGGCCACACTTTCATGTTGTGAAAGTAGTAAAACTCGGTCTTGCTCATAACACGAAACCCTCACCTTGTAGTGTGGCTCGCTGTCCGCTTATTGCTGACTATGGAGAGAGAAGCTTGCGATCGCAGTGACCTCCTCGATTGTCTGTGGACCCCTGTGTGTATCAGTGGATCCCAGTTCTTGGCCAAGACCTGGTTTGGGGACACCGCCTACCACGTTCTGCTGACGGACCTGCACAGCGTTTGGGAGGAGAGGATGGACAGCCTAGCAATTCAGGACCGAGCGCAGGTCAAGACAAAGGACCGGTCACAAATATGAAGTTCTGAAGGGGCTGCAAGTCCAGCTTCCATCAACCGCTGGGTTTTCTCCTTGTCTTGTGCTTCCAGGAGCTGAACAGGCGCCTGCGTGCCCCCGTTCAAGCGTTCTTCTCCCACCTGTGTAAGGTGGCACTCCCCTGTCTGTCCGGTGAGCATAGCGCCGGGGTGGAGGAGGAGAACCGAGCCGGAGGGGCGCGCATCTCTCTCACGCGCCAGGCCGGCGATGTTAGCGTGAAGCTGAAGAGCGAGCTCGCCGGCCTGCCCTTCTACTGGGAGTTCCGCTGCACCCCCGCCCCTCTGGAATTGGTACGATCCAAACATCTTTGCATATCGCCCTAAGTCTTTCTTTGGTCAGCGCTCGTCTCGCTTGCACGCCGGTGGGTCGATAGTGATGTGCGGTGTTGGATGTGTGCGCTGCCAGGTGTGCGGTCAGCTGGTGCGCCCCCTGCTGTTGATGAGCAGGCTTCTGCAGAGGCAGGTGGGCCAGCTGGGAGAGCTGCTGCTCAGGAAAGACATGGAGATCCAGGACTACAGGGAGAATGGAGCCGTGTTAAGCAGAGGTATACACACACACACACACACCCTATACGTGGGAGTCACATGTGGGCGGTTAGGGAGTCTGGCAAGTGATCAGAAGCTCCCTGGTTCGAACCCTGTGTCCTTGGGCAAGGCACTACTTGCCTCAGGGGGAATGTCCCTGTACTTGCTGCAAGTCGCTTTGGATAAGAGTGTCTGCTAAATGACTTAATGTAAAATGTATACATGTTTCTCCTATACACATACAAATCATGTTGCATCCTGATCTGTTCAGGCTCTAATTGGTCTCTGTGTGTGTGTGTGTGTGTGTGTGTGTGTGTGTGTGCGTGTGCGTGTGCCAGAACGTTTACAGACCGAAGCCTTTGAGGAGCAAAGCTACCGAGAGAGCTTCTTCACACAGGTGGGATCATGCTGGGTTTCGCTCCCCAAACCACAACCAGCCAGGATCGAAATTCCTCTCCACTGCTCTCCATCGACGTGTGCTTGTGTGACAGCATAGAGCTTCGGTGTCATCGAGGGCCAAGAGGGTGCAGGTTTTCACTTCAACCGACCACTACTCCAGCTGAAGTACAGAAACTCATTAGCGAAATCATTACATTAACATTCATTCATTTAGCAGATGATTTTATCCAAAGCAACATACAAGAGAGAGCTTCACAAAAGAGCATCGGTCATTGAGCATAGCAAAGTGATAGACCACAAACATAGCGGGGCTTATAGATTATGAAACATACATTGTGAGAACCAATAAGTGCCAAGGGAAGAGCTATAAGAGCATTCAGCATAAATCAGCTGAAGTAGTGCTTGGTTGACACAAAAACCTGCACCCTCTTGGCCCTTGATGGCACGAGTTTGACACCAATGGCATAGACAGTGTGTGCAGGCAGAGAGAGAGAGAGAGAGAGAGGGCTCCTCAGTCATGCTACACAGCAGGGGTATGATGCTTGTTTTTACCCCTGGTCACCACTCTGTCCCCAAATGTTAAATGGTTGTGGTTCAGCGGTAACCACGGTTCTGAACACATGGTTAAATGCCCGGCCCACAGGAATGCCTTCTGTCACAGAAATAAGAGAGAGGGCGACTGAGGAACTACAGTACCCATGCTGCTATGAGCATTGGGACAGGGTACCTCACTTATTTGGTCCCATGTCTTCTGTGAGTGGTGTGTTTTTCCCCTCTTGCTGTGGAGCGGTACATTCAAATGTTTCGCCCTCAGTGTGTGCCGAGTCCATGTGTGTTGGGAGTCTTCGTTTACTGTACGACCATGTGGAATTTCTCAGTGATAGCTTTTGTTGACCCCTGTCTCTGACCTATGTTTGGGTATTTGAAAGTATCCTGAGGAATTTGGAGTGGTGTGTATGTGTGTCTGTCTGCAGCCTTTAGACGGCATGGCCCACTACCTTTGCGGCCGCGGCTCCTGCCCAGGTAGGGCATTCGTCTGTGGGCCAGCCTATCCACCACATATCTGCACCCTGGGATGGTGTGAGAAATGCCAGGCGTGAGACCGAAGGGGTGTGGGGGAAAAAACTGTGGTTTATAGAAAACTTGTCTGGGATCAAAGAGCTCTCTCTGTCCCCCCCCCCCCCCCACCCCCCCTTTCTCCTCACTGTGGCAAATTCCACTCCGGTTCGACAGGCCGCCTCGGACCAAAGTCCAAACTGAAATAAAATGTGTCTGGAAAGAATTTCCCCTGGAAGTGTCAAGCGAACATCACGTAGACAAATCCGCCCTTCCACACAAACTCGAGTGAGGGAGCATGCCCATCTTGGGCTGGCATAAAGGACCGAAAACTGGGTGGGGCAGTGCGTGAGCGCAGTATTTATCTGTGCAGGAGCGTGCGTGACTGTTAATGTTTACTCCCCCCCCCCCCTTTCCTTGCTGCTCGTATTTCCTTGTGAGTCGCCTCTTCTCTACCCAGAGCTACGAGAGTCTGTGATTGGTCGGCCAGTGCTACATCATTCTCGACTCACCTCTGCAAACACGGCCCTAGCTTTTGGCAGCGCTGTCGCTAGGTGAAAGCTGCCTTCATCTGTGGGTAAATACATGTGAGATGACACGGTTCGACATCAAAGCCGAGCCGGGGGGTATTTGTGGTGAATCATTTTCCAGAAAACCAAAGGGATCAGAGAAAGGGCAGGGGTTTCCAGACCCCTCCTCTGTTTGTCCCACATCACTACCCTTCCCCACACCCCAGCTCCTGTTCTCTTTACCATAGCCACACTGGTGCCTTTCTTCTTACATTTAGTCATTTAGCCAGAAGCTCTTATCCTGAGCAACTTACACCAAGAACAGGGACATTCCCCCCTGAGGCAAGTAGGGTGAAGTGCCTTGCCCAAGGACACAACTTCATGTTGACGCAGCCGGGGTTGGAACCAGGTACCTTCTGGTTACTAACATACTGTGCCATGTGACTCCCCTTTTGTTTTCTCGTTCTTCTCCTCCATTCAAGCCTCTTGGAGATGGGGGGGGGGGGGGGGGGGGGGGGGGGGGGGGTAGAGGAGAGGAGATGGAACCCCACCTGTCAACATTGACCTGGAGTGTCGGAATACACAACATTTAATACAATTTCACCAACTGCACCCACTGTTGGTGTCATGGCCTCGGACTGTGACCTGGTCAGGGGAGTGTCTCTGTTTGTGCACAGGGCCCAGGCAGTGACGCATGCCTTTGGGTTTTAGAGCTGAGGGTGTGTGCGAGGGTCAGCATTCAGCAGGTCAGCAGTCAGGTCTGCGCAGCAGTGACACATGCTTTTGGTCGGGTGCCGGAAGGAGAAAACCAGCGGGAGGGCTTGGAGGAGACACGGCTGTTTGTCGACCTGCGGGCCTGCTAGTACTGTGGGGTTTGGCCCTGCTGGGGGCTCTGGGTCGAGGTGGGGTGGGATGTGAGGTAATGAGGTGGGGGTTCCGCAGGGCAGGGTCATCCATCAGTAGTTCTCAGCACCTCCAGGGCGGTGCAAGCCCTCTTTCCGCTCTCCTCTGCCCCCTCACTCTCTAAACGTACCCCCTCTCTTTCTATCGGTGACTCCCCCCCACCCCCCCTCCGTCCCTTTCTCCCTCTCTTCCCTCCACCTCTCCCTGTAAATAATTTACATCCACCCTATAAACAGGAGTGAGAGCCTCTTATCACACAGCCCTGAGGAATTCATGGCCTGTGTGATAAGTAGGTGGGGTCCAGTAAAGCTAGGACAACAGTCTGGCGGCTGGGACTGGGCTCATGTCTCAGCTACGACCAGGCACTGTTGGCCCACAGGGATGGGCTTTTCTCAGGAGAGACGGCTACAGTATATTACCATTTTAAAGGACGGTGTATGGGGAGAACGCACTGTCTGTGTTTGAGAACGCACTGTGGTGTCTCAC
This sequence comes from Protosalanx chinensis, assembly GCA_030340685.1. Taxonomy (NCBI): domain Eukaryota; kingdom Metazoa; phylum Chordata; class Actinopteri; order Osmeriformes; family Salangidae; genus Protosalanx; species Protosalanx chinensis. The sequence goes on from CM059333.1 coordinate 5,028,956, forward strand.
CGGTAATGAGAGAGGACTTTGATTGGAGCAGGCCTGGTCGTGGGTGAAACAGCACCCCTCAGTGGCCAGGTGACCTCACTGCCCCAGGTTGAGCTTTGGGTGCTTGTGGGATCTGGTTAGGGGGGGGGGGGGGGTCAGATGGCTCAGCGGGTTAAGGCGCTGCCCTCATGATTGGAATGTTGTGAGTTCGAACTCCGGCTGTGGCTAAATTATGTTGTGTCCTTGGGTAAGGCACTTCACCCTTTTTGCCTCTGGGAGAATGTCCCTCTACTTACTGTAAGTCGCTTTGGATAAAAGCGTCTGCTAAATGAGGTATTATTATTATTATTATTATTATTATTAGTGTGGCCATCCCTGTAACACTTAAATATGTGTTTGACAGAGCTGCTGTTGATGGCCTGTTGCCATCAGTTATGGTATTGTTATCGGTATTTTATTGGCAGCAGGTGATCACTGGGGTCGTTTTGTAGGCGGTAAAGGCCTGGTCTGGGAGTGAGTGGTGAGGGAATCAGGCTAGTAATCAGAAAGTTGCAAGTTCAAACCCCGGCTGTGCCAACATGACGTGTCCTTCGGCAAGGCACTTCACCCTGCTTGTCTCGAATGTCCCTGTAATCGCTGTAAATCACTCTGGATAAGAGCGCCTGCTAAATGACTAAATGTAATGTAAATGCCCTCCCTTCTGAGGTGAGGTGTGTGTGTGTGTGTTTGTGTGTGTGTTTGTGTGTTTGAAGGGGGGTTCAGACTGGCTGGTACGTGAAGGGGAGGGGGGGAGGCTGCTACACTGGCCTCAGGCTGAAATAGAGCCCCAGCCTCCTGGCTTCAGTAATCATCCCTAACTGATAACAATATCATCCCAGAGGCCCCCTTTTTTGGTGGGGGTGGGGGGGGGGACTGACTGAGCCCGAGCACAAAACAAGAACAGGAAGAAAAGAAGAAGAAAACTGTTTGTTTTTTCTCCTCGTCTCTTCTCCCCCTTTTTCGTCCTCCCTCCTGTTCTCTCCTCTCCTCTTCTCCCCTCTGCCGTAGTTGCACACAGTTTCCACCGGGTTCTCCTCAGCCCCCGAGCCTGTAATTAGGACTGTGGCCTGGCCTGGCCCGCTCCCTCTGAAGCCCTTCAGCTGAGCAGCACTGCCTGGATGGGCGAGTGTGGTGTCCCGCAAGACATCACAGCACTCCATCGTAGCGGTAACACAGGCAGGCAAGATGGCTGGGCAAGCAGGCGGGGTATCCAGCACATTTGAACAGAGCACATTGACTGGACTGTCATTCCTTGCGCAAATAACGTGTGTAGTGGTTAAGGGGGGTGGAGTATTTACGTGTGGGTCTATCCTTAGGGAGGTGGGGTGAGGTGAGGACGCCCTCCCTCCTGTCTCATCCCCTAACCTGGTGCTGTGCTTGGGCCTCTGGCTGTCTGTGTACCCAGCTGTGGCTGCCCCTAATCCCCCTGCAGAGCACACAGTCCTTTACCCCCCTCTGTCTCAAACCCTCCCCTCCACCTGCCCCCAGCACCCCCACCCCCCACCACCCTTATACCTTTTAAAATCCATAAACCTCATCTGAATATCCACCCAACAACGCTTGTGTTGAACACCGCTGGAAATGTGCGTGCATCCGTTTAGGGTCCTGCATTGCCATCTACACTTACAATTATTCATTTAGCAGACACTTTTATCCAAAGTGACTTACAGTAAGTACAGGGACATTGTCCCTGAGACAAGTAGGGTGAAGTGCCTTGCCCAAGGACACAATATCACATAGCCACAGCCGGGGTTCGAACTCACAACCTTTCGCTCACAAGGCCAACGCCTTAACCCGCTGAGCCATCTGACTTCCCATCTCCCACATATTCATCAGCGTTGACCAAGCCAAGTGTACAATCAAGCATGAAGCTGGTCTGCGTAGTGGTAGACACAGTTGTCAGTCGTGTGGCCGGGGTGTGTTCCTGCTTCACGCTAGATCTGGTCAGCACAGCTGAGTGAAGGGGGACCTGATGGAGGCAGAGGTTCCCAGTGTTTGCAGTTCAGGTTTGGGAGCCTGCACAGGGGGCCAAGGCCCAGAGGGGCTCCTCCAGGAAGTGATGTGTTTGGCTTTTGGAGGTGGGGCGTGGGGGGGGAGTTGAGGCAAACGAAAGGGAAGAAGTCAACATGAGCTGGGGCTGTGCCTGTCACCCCTGGCTACAGAACACTGGCCATAGAGACTTGGTTATCGGGGAAAACACCCGCAGCTATAAACAGAGCTGTTTACCAACTAATAATAGGGCAAACATCAACACGGAAGGCCATCTCTCTTTCCCTCATCCTCCCTCTCTCGGTTGTCCTGCGGGTGGAGAGCGGTGCCAGTGTGGAGGTGCCCACCGGTCTGCTAACCCACGGGGGACAGGGCTGAGGGGTGAGCAGGTGAGAGAGAGAAGAGGTGGATGGATGGGTGGGCTTGGCACCCAGGTGAGCTGGCTTGACAGCAGCCGCAGCCGCAGCCACAGCCACCCCCCACCACCCTCCCTCCCTCTCTCTCTCTCTCTCTCTCTCTCCCTCCCCCCTCCCCCCCCCCCCCCTCCCTCCCTCCCTCCCTCCCTCCCTCCCTCCCTGGGCTGAAGGACTTTGGTCTGTTATGAGAGTGTTTCAGTGTTACAAGGGGCCAAAGGAAAGTTCCAGAAGAATATTGCGCCTGAACAACTGTGACAGGGGTTACCGACCCACAGCAGTCATCTTTCTTTTTTCTTTTAAATTTTTTTTTTTTATATGTCAATTATAGTTCTATTCCGTTTCCACACACTTGAGGTAGGGGAGGATTAGCGCTGTGACATCTTTGACCGCTGCTCTTGGATACTCATCCTAGCTATGACTTCAGATTGAAACAAGCTAACTAATAGAAATTCTTGGTAGTTGATATGGGTTTACATTAAGGTAAAGGATGAAATAAAAGTGGGAAAAAATCAAAAGACCACAGAACGGGAGAATGCAGCAAGTTAAGGGAAAGAACGTCGACTCGAGCGACTTTGAATGGAGCACATTGGTTTCTCTGTGCCCAAAGGAGAGCCAAAGCTCACCAGAGCATACATTTATTTTTACGATATTTAAACAAACAAATAACAAAAATAAATCAATGCAAACCTCTAAACCTGACCAAGTATGTTTAGGAGCCTCTCTCACTGACAGCAGCGAGAGACCACCAATTTTTCCCGGTCAATATTTGAAGAGCTAATTTGGAGAGTTTGTCCTCTCCGTTTGAAAAAGGATTAAAAAAAGGAGAAGAAAAAAAAAAAGCAGAATGAATAGCATGTGTTTTTCTATGTCTCACTCGTGCATACGCATATGTTGTATAAGTTTGTATAAGTTCTTATCTGTCAGTCGTGTGGTTAGGTTGGCGGTTACAAAAAAATCAAAATCTATGTGCGCTGATGGCTGTGTGTGCGTGTGCCGTGTGTACATGAATCTGTGTGTACCGGGATGTGTGTGTGCTTGTGTGCACATGGATGTGTGTGAGTGTGTGCAATTCTTGCTGCCTGTAGTGTTGTTCCTGTTTGCGTGGCTACCTCTAGCTTGTAGTTCCAGGAACAGAGCTGTGATTACACTCTTATCAGGCCTTGGTCACACCTCTATCCAGAGGGGTCAAAAACTCCCGCATGTGACAGAGATCCAGGCTAGGGCCCAACAACTTAGATGTCAAGTTTCCATAAAGATTTCCTTCCTTCTCTTTTGCTTGTTGGTGGTGCTTGGTGCTCAGGATAGAGGATCTGTTTTGACTGCCACTTGAGGCAGTCCTCTTCAATACACTCCTGCCCCAAACCTACACCCAGCCATTAATTAAGTGAAGTATTTGTTTAAGAACACGGTCCTTCCCCTCTACTCCCCCTCTCCGCAAAAGTGTTAATGTGTTCCTGTCTGCATTACTCACCCCTCCTTTCGCCCCCCTCACCCGTCCCCGTCCCATCACCCCAGGCTCTTCCCCTCCTGCAGCTCCCCCAGGATGGGTTTGGGTTCGACCCAGATCTTCAGCAACTCTACACAGCCATCACCGCACGCAGCAACGCCCGCAAGAGGAAGCAGTCAGAGCAGAGCTCCCAGGACCAGGGTGACCCCTCGGCTCAGAACCAGGACCAAGGACCCAGCCCCAGCTTCACTCCAACCCCAGGTCTGAGCCCCTCTCCTTGGATCGGTCTTGCCCTCCCTTACTGCCCCGGTCTTACTGCCTCCATGTTATCAACCATTCCCAGTGACCAGTTAGGCCACTTGCATGGACATTATCTCAAACAAACAGCAGATATTGCGTGCGCAGAACGTGTCTGATCACTGTCACCCAGACTCTTATCTCCATGGGTTTAGAGTCGTTTACCTGCTAAGATGTGTTCCTGTTGTCCTCTTGTAGAGCGACAGGCTGTGAGATGTGAACCCAGTCTGGGTGAGAACCCCCCGACCGAGGCTGGAGCCGCCGAACCCACCAGACCTACTGCACCACAGGTAGGGGGTCAGATGGCTCAGCGGGTTAAGGCATTGGCCTCATGATCGGAAGGTTGTGAGTTCGAACCCTGGCTCTGGCTATGTGACATTGTGTCCCTGGGCAAGGCATTTCACCCTACTTGTCTCTGGGAGAATGTCCCTGTACTTACTGTAAGTCGCTTTGGGTAAAAGCATCGGCTAAATTAGGTTATTATTATAGGTACCGAGGATAATATGGGTCATGTCCACTAACATCAGAGGTTTGTAAGGTTGTTGACTGTTGTTGACCTGTGTGTTTCTCCTTCACTACCTTACAGGCTGGATGTCTTGCATCTGCTAGCTCAGAGAGACCTGCTTCCAGGCCCAAGAAGAAGAAAGTGGTTGGGTTGTTCAGGTGACAGTGATGTACAGTGGTCACTCAGCCTAATTGGGTTATATAGGTTTTTAATTAGCAATCCTTTGAAATGAAAGCCTGTTTTAACTAGAGTTTGAATTATTTTTAGGTAAGATTAAGGCGTTTACATTTTTGTTTGTATTTACTGTTTTTAAATGCTTCATTGTCTTATTACCAATAAAGAAATAACGTTTCACAAATGGGGATCAAATATGGATCAGGATCAGGTAGGTTCTTCTGTTTTTTCATAAACTGTAGATATGAATGTAGCAGGCCTATGTATGTACAGTAGATTTTGAATCAGACCTCATTAGGTGAGTAGTGTTTTGCGTGTTGAGAAATGATTCCTACTGTCAGTTTAAACGGAAAAAATCCAGGACGCTGGTCGATAGACTGGCTGATCCCTGTTTCTGGAGGAAGAGTGTGATATTGACTCAAGGTGTCGGGGCGTCTCAAGAATGCTATTGAAGTTGTGCAGCACTGGGTTATTGAAAATGTAATTCAATTTTTTTTCAGTCAAACTTTTCTTAAATTGGCTTTGATTCGTACACCATGACTTGCTATTGTGACCATTTCAATTTAGTCATTTAGCAGACGCTCTTACGCAGAGCGACTTAACCCCATTTGCGCCTAATTAGGTGTGTGTTACGCTACTAATGCAGCAGATATGTGAAAAGTGATATCCGACGACAGTGTGAGCACATTGTCTTAATAGGACTTTAATGGGTGATGGGGTTCAGCAGTCTCCTGGTGTTGGGTGTCCTGTCTCTGTCCGTGAAACCGGACCTTCCCGGCCCAATTCACCGCGCTTCTCACCGATCTACTAAATTCTTTGCGCATGATTTCCAACGTGTGTGCGTGTGTATATGTGTATAAACGTGCGCGCGCGCGTTCCTGCTAAACATGCGTGCTTTCTTTCTCATTTTACCACATTTGAGTTGAAGATAGTCTCAAGGGGTCCAAAGGACAGTGTCAGTGTGCGCCAGTCTAGACAGCCGTATGCACTGTTGTTTGTCTAGCCTTTTGGCGTACACACACACTGGTGTTGAGGAGAGCGGAGCATGTGTGACCATAAAGCGAAGACTCATCCGGGCTGACCCCGATGGGAGGAGAGGTAGGCTGGGACAGAGGGGCAGGACTGACAGGGCGCGGTCTCCTCCACGGCATCTCATCTGTACGGATCTCTTACATTTCCATTTCAGCTGAGAGACTTTGCGCCACAGGGACGCATTGAGAACCGGCAAGAGTGGCAGAAACCGCTGCGGGGGACACCCCTTTGACCGCTATACCCAAAAGCACAGTCTGCGCACTGGGCCTGTACTGTGACCGCGCTTCTCACAACTATATAGACTGCTTTGAACCTGTTTGCCAAGATCAACTGAACTTAGCCTATTTATGCCTCTGCCGGAACTGGGGGAAAAAGAACAGCTTACACGGTGAAAGGAGCTGAGAGTAATACTACGGTTGGAAAAAGACGCCGGAGTGATAAGACGACTCCAATTACGCACTGTCCTTTTGCGCGCCGGGAATATGGCGAGTTTTGGGCACTTAGCGATTCATTCGTAAGGAATCTGTCCTCCTCCCCCTTTGACAATAAGAAACGGTAGAAAAAGAAGCGACCAGGGGGAGGAGGAGGTGTTGAAATATCTTAGTGAAAGTTGGTCAGCAGCCGGGGGTGGCTGCCAACACGAGTGGATATGCGGCTCCCTTCGCTGGTGACGTGCCTCGCCTGGTGCGCCCTGGTTCTCTCGCCGGTCGGTGAGAGCTGCGGACCAGGAAGGGGATACGGCAAGAGGCGCTCCCCGAGAAAACTCGCACCACTTTCCTTAAAGCAGTTTAGCCCCAACGTCGCGGAGAAGACTTTGGGAGCGAGTGGCAGATATGAAGGGAAGATCAGCCGGAACTCGGAGCGCTTCAAGGAGCTCGCTCCGAATTACAACCCGGACATCATTTTTAAAGACGAAGAGAAGACAGGTGCGGACCGCATGATGACTCAGGTGAGACTTTCCTATAGGAGAGATCCAAAGCTCAGTGATAACATGTTCTCCGCAATTGGCTCCTCTGGCACTTGAGACCTTGGCTTTAAGATCGGGTTGGGTATTAAAGCTGCCTTTTGTACTTTGCTCAGCCTTTAAACTCGTGGACCTGCGTTATCGATTCCGTATTATTGACTTGGGGGTTGCTAATGTCTCAAGCCCAGGGGAGAGCGCTGATTGCGGGGACTGCATATTTGCGCAACTCGCTCTACGGTGACGCAATTCAAATACCTTAGTTGTCTTTAATATTGATTAGCAGTTTGACTGGGTGTTGCTTTGGTTAAGGCAGTGGGGTGTTCCCTAAGTATGTTCGCCACCACATGACATGCACTGTGGATTGACATGTCAAACGGGATTCAAAATGGCACAGCCTAAATCAGTTGGAACTGTTGGTGCATGCGTGACAAGATGCTGGCTGACTCTTAGTTATATAGGCAACACAGCGTCAAAAGCGTCAGCTATGGAAACGATCGTAACGTTTAATTAAAACACCATGCCCTCTGTTTTAGCCTGCATCGTTTTTAGGGGGTCGGGGGGTGGGGGGGAACACCCAGTCGTCTTAGTCGTGCACGTACAAATGTTTACCGTTAGTTTCAGACTAGACTGGCCAGAGTTAACGGTCGCCTTCTGGACTGTCAGAAATTTTACGACACAGTCATTGATGTGGTTCCGAGTGGAATTTATTGGACTTGCAATTCCCGCAGGAATAAAGTATTTATATCTGCCTCTTGTGACCACGGGTTTCCTCTCTAAGCACCAGCGTTTATGTCCCACAGACCCACGTGGGAATAAAAGTGCCCACTCCGTCTTCTAGCTGTCACCTCGGTCCGCGCTGTCGGTGTTTGCGCGCTTAAACTTGACCCGCGCGCAATTTATGAGCTCCAAGCGCGCGACCGCTGCCGCCAGCCGCAGGACACAACCTCCTGTTTGTTTTTTGGACTATTTTGTGTTACAGCTTTTCTGTTTGTTTTTGCAGCACACGCGTGCAAAAAATAGTCCACTTCACTTGCGTTTCAAGCCTTAATTATACACATTTTTTCGCCTCTTATTTTTGATTCAGTGGTGACTTTCCTTCCCCCGCGAGTGGCAGCGGGGCGCTCATACAGACGTGACTGTTCTGGAGCAAAACCCATAGGTGTGCATAGGCGCGTGCTGTCAACTCCGCGTCGAATGTTTGCGCAGCTTCGTGGTTAGCGCTAAACCGCTCCTACAGAAACCCCGTCGATCTGAACCTTGAAAGGAAAACCAACTAAATTCATAGTCTGATTTATGAACTCCAGATCGTTTCTGTGACCGCAGAGGAAAAAAAATAGACGTTAAAATCCACACGGCTCTGTGAAAAGGCACCTATGGCAACTCCGCAATGAGCTATTCTTATCCCGGAGCTAGGGTTCCAACGTGGAAAAACTGTTCATTCATAGAATTATTCATTCAAGAAAGAATTCATTCACGCTCGTCGTTTCACTTAGCATGAATAAAAAGCCATGAACCCAACATAAAAGCCCCAATATTAATCATATAGGTTGATTTAGCACAGCAGTGATGCATGGACTCACAGTCAAGGGGAATGCTGGACGTTTTTACGAGCAATGCTGTATTCTAACTGGTGCAGACTGTTGCACAGGCTCAGTGATGCTTGCCACACAATAAATAAACTTTGCAACATCAAACTGTTCATGTTGGTCTCTGTAATCTCTCAGTGTCGTTCAAGTGTGCGTCTTTGTATGTATGTGTGTGTACGTGAGTGTGTGTGTGTGTGAGTAGGGGGCGTCTTAAGGGTCCTCAATGAGTCCTCTCACCTTGTGTTTGCTCAACCTCACTAGACCTCACTTCGGTCTCCCTTTCACCCCCACCTCCATAACCTCACTCCTCCACCCGTCCATCCCTTCAATCTTTCACCAGGCCTTAAGTTAGCCTCATGGCTCCCTTGCTCACCACAGAGAGCAAACATGTTGGGTTTGGGAGCGTGAGCTTGTCTTTGGTCGATGGTTGGATGGTGGCACTGTCTGTCGTGCTACAAATGGATGCCTCACACAGAGCCAGATTGTTTCTTCAATATGTACTCCGGTCACGTAGGTCTGCTCATCGCTAACCACGCCCCTCTCACGCTCCCTTCCGGAACACTCTTCCCTTCACAGCGCTGTAAGGATAAGCTCAACTCACTGGCCATATCAGTGATGAACCTGTGGCCTGGCGTGCGGTTGCGAGTCACCGAAGGCTGGGACGAGGACGGTCACCACTCGGAGGAGTCCCTGCACTACGAGGGCCGGGCCGTGGACATCACCACGTCGGACCGCGACCGCAACAAATACGCCATGCTGGCCCGGCTGGCGGTCGAGGCCGGCTTCGACTGGGTCTACTACGAGTCCAAGGCCCATGTGCACTGCAGCGTCAAGTCAGGTGAGATGGGCGGGAGGGAGGAAGGGCGTGAGGTCAAGTCCAGTGAGGATGTGGAAAACGTTAGAGAAAAGGATTATTTGAGTGCATGGATGTGCGTTCTTCATTTTAACCCCCACTAACACAGAAACCTCTCACCTTCAGCGGGGAAGTTTGTGTCAGGCCTAGTGTTCTCTCCCGACAGAGGACCTGTCAGTGTTCCTCTAGGGACTCCTACTAAGAAAAGACAACTCTAACAACACTGAAGACCATGCAGCTAAAGCAAGTTCCAACCACCTCATCGCCCTGCACTAAAAAAAAGAAGTTGCCATCTACTAAGACGTTTTTCTTTTGGTTCCAGCTGGTTGGGATCTTATCCGGCGCTTTCCGCTGTCTCTCCCACATGCTTGTCTTTCCACCCTCTCCTAACACTCCTACTGTCTCTCACCTTCCCAGTCTGCGGTTGCTTGGACGCTTCACTTTCAAGTGCGTGCGAACCACGGCATAGTCACTCACTCTTTCTCTCTTTCTCATGCCACTCCTAAAATCTCCCACCGCCCCCCCCCAGCCCTGCCCACCTCCCCCTTGTTAGTAAATGACAGAATGTCTTACATCATTGCGTTCCTACGCAGCATTGCTTCTGTGAGTTCTGTCGCGCCTCTATCTCACCGTATCATCCATCATTCGGCCCTAAGTTGGGACAAAGTAACCAGTCCGGTGTTTTGTTCAAACTGAGCCAGTTGACTTCAGACTTCCAGAGCCCCCTTATTCACTTCCTGCCCGTTTTCCAGTTGTTCTCTGAGTGGTAACTGAGATTCTGACTTTCTCTCCCCTTCTTTGCTTCCTTTTTCCTTTCCCCTCTTCCTCTGCTCCTCTCTCCTCCCTGCCCAGATCGGGTTGCCAGTTACCAGTCCTTGACTTGATCGGAAGACAGCCCCAAAAGCGTCATTTTTTTTATTTTCACACCTGAAAAACAAACCGAAAGGCAAAGACATTCAACTCGTCCTGCCAGCCGTTAAACCCATTTGTGTCTTTGGTGCTACTGACATTATTCGATTTTCCCTCTCTGTGAACACAATTTGTAACAAGTGCAAATTTGATGCCTGCCAAAGCAGACCAAGAGGCCAATAGGGGGCACTGTCACACCAGGCCCCTGCTAAATTCAAGACTAAGGGGTGTAAATTGAGTAATGACTCAATTTACACTACTGAAACAATGGGGGCACCTTGAAGTTCAGCCTCACTTTCAAGTCATCCAGAACCCAGAACATGGGACCACCTCATTGGAACACCTCATTGGACCTCCTCATTGGACCTGCAGTGATGACCGGGAGAAGTAAAGTCCAATGAGCACGACCCTTCCGCAGTAGAATGACGGAAGGGAAAGGACAGGTATAGGAGAACATGGAACCGAAGCAAGCATTGAGGCACTCTAATAAATCAGTGGGTCAGAGCTATTGTATAATCCCCTTTCCATGATTTCAGTTCTAGACACTGTTGGCTGCCGTGTGTGTTCAGAACACAGGGTTACATTCGAGCAGGAGTCTTGAGATGATTAACCTGTACATTTATTCTCTTCCCTCCTTCCTGTTTCTAAGATCACTAATCTTATCACTCGGCTCCCACCTTTCCCAAATATTTGTATTGGATTAGATAGACTTGAGACTGTCCCAGCAGACCTCTTCAAATGCTACACATGCACACTGAGCTTAGTAAATACACTTTATCTTTAAGATTTGTTTTGTTCTTTATCTTACTTTTAGAAGGTAACATAAATAAATATAGTAGCCAATCTGCTATTGAGTACCGGACCCCACTTGAAAGTATTGTTTAAACATTTTCTCCCCCCCCTCCTCCTTTCTTCTTTCACTCTCAGAGCATTCGGTGGCTGCCAAGTCAGGAGGCTGTTTTCCCGGAAGGGCGATGGTGACCTTGGAGGACGGGGGTCAAAGGGCGATGCAGGACCTGCAGCCGAGTGAGCGCGTACTTGTTTCGTCTGGCAGTGACGGCAGCGGGTACCTGACATACAGCGAGGTCCTCACCTTCCTGGACCGTGACCCCTTAACCCAGAAGCAGTTCTACACAATCAGGACAGAAGGGGGGGTCAGCCTGTCCCTCACAGCAGCCCATCTTCTGTTTGTCTCAGAAGGAAACTGCACTGAAGGGACAGTGCCCCCTCCTGGTGCTTTGAGGACAATATTTGCCAGCGATGCTCAACCAGGACAGTGCTTGATAACCACAAAGACTTGGGAGGGAGAGAGACACGGCCCAGCGCGTCTCTCACAGATCACCCAGGTCGTAGTCAGGGAGGACAGGGGTGCATATGCGCCCCTCACGAGGCAGGGGACTGTGGTGGTGGAAGGGGCGGTGGTGTCGTGCTACGCTGTAGTGGACCACCAGACTCTGGCCCACTGGGCGTTCTACCCACTCCACTTGTTGCACCAATGGACGGGCACCACCGGTCATCATGGAGACGGACTCCATTGGTATTCCCAGATCCTCTACTGGCTGGGCACTCTGGTACTGGACACTGAACACTTCCACCCCTGGGGAATGGATGAGCCTGGAAGGTGAAGCCTTAGCGAGAGTGAAAGAACAGAGAAGTGGTAGGATTGGTTAAATAAGGGAGATGGAAACAGATGAGGACATCTAATTGGCTGGAGGGCCAACAGGGTCTGAACTTCATCAAGGCACACAAAGGGAGTCATTGAGGCTGGACACTGTAATGGAAGTGTAAACCAGGAGGGAGAAGTTGAGCCATGAACATTTCTGAAGGATGACATTAGATGCTCTTCTTTTACATTGCTGACAACAGACTGTTTGCTGATATGAAAAGTATATATTAACACACAATCACTCACAATCGTCTTGTGAAAAGCTGAATTGTGTTTTATCATGGATATAGACCTTTTGCTTAAAGGAGTGTGGTAAAATTTAAATCAAAGTAGTATCATAAAGAAAATAATTATTTTCTTAAAGATCACCTTGGTTAAATATTTTGTCATAACTCACACTTGCAGTCAAACAAAATAAATGTAGGCAGAAAATCGAACATATTTATATATTTTAGAACAGTGTGTAAATCTTTGTATTATTTGTACAAGAGAGATATCTGAAATGTTTAAAACTGATGATGATATATTTAAAGATTTATTTTTTAAATTAAATATTACTAAATGTTCCGCGTTTGGGCTGTGAAAATGATTGCATCGCTGCCATCTACCGGTAGTTAACTCAATTAGAAAGTAAGGCAGGATTTGTATCCTTAAAATCATAGGAACTCTCTGTTACTCGCGTGTTGTACACTTTCAAATTATGCGATATTAACCCAGGCATACAGCAGTTTTAAACAACATGTTGTCCTTACCGAAATGCGCCACAGTTTATATGAAGTAACACACACACACACCAGTTGCATGTAGTGAAACAGTTGTCGCCTAATAATAACACCGATAACTGTGCCTTTAAGGGGATGGACAGAGAGAAGAAGGGAAACCCAATCGCTCCATATCGGGCTGGAGGCTTCAGCAATTAACGGAGGGGACAGGATATCTGAACCGGCAACCTATACGCCTTTTCACTTGAATACGTTTTATTCCGTCTTTGTTTTACACGTGAGTTTGTTTTGGTGATAAAATACACCGTTAGGTTTTGTTTTGCACATTTAAGACTTTGTCACCGGGATTTTAATTACGCGCAACCCACTTGAGGGTTTTACGCAGCATTCTTGGGGAGTACCTCTTTTTTTTACACGCTCGACAAGTTATAGCCCTTTCTTTATCAAATTTTACATATTACCAACTGTCCAAGTATTGTGGATCCGTTACCCAAGCAGCGTAAAATGGCTGAGATGGGGAAAGGTGTCACAGCCGGGAAACTGGCGAGCAATGTACAGAAAAAGCTCACTAGAGCTCAAGAAAAGGTAAGGGGCCAGGCTATAAAGTTACAGAGACATGAGCCAACTGTTGCTCATTTAAAAACTTCAACTACTATTCAATACATATTGTTTGACTTGACAGTGATCGTGTGGTTTTCAGAAGCCTACCTCTCTTTCACTCATAGATCCGAAACACCTTCACCGTTATTTCTGAGGTTTATAGGTACCTTTTTATACATCTTGACAGCTGTGGGTGCGCGACAGACGTGCTTTAGTCAATTATAACAGCACAGTCAAGTGTTCTTTATATCACGGAACTATACCTGCACATTTAGGTCATTTCAGTGTAACCCAGGGCATTCATCTAGTTTATCTTTAACTTTGTCAAGATAAAATTGAAGACGAATTCCCATGGTATGAATATGACATACACTTTCGCAGTGCTTTTATCGTGCATATGATGTATCGACACCAAGTCTAATTGCGACATGTCAACACTTCACCTACAAGCTCATCCTAGGTTCTGAAGCAGGAGTGCTATTGTCTGTTCTAATCACTCTCCATGCTTAAGCCTCAAGGTATTAACCGTGACACTCTAATCGCTTGACTGCAAACAACAGGGTGCTGAGGACATGCAGGGAAAGATATATTTTACATGTTCCTTAAATAATTCTACATTTCTCCTTCTCCATATTTTTCGACATGGATGATTAATTTACGGGATGGGGGGATAGAGGATAGGGGTGTGTTTATGTGTGTTAGAGCAAAAAATGACTTCACTATGTCATCCCATTGAGTCAGGAACTGAAATCTCAACCATTTGGATCCCATGGGTTGTATGACTCAAATACAGCTGTAGACTGACTTCATGTCTGTGCTGCACTTGACATATAGCATGTTTCAAGAGTGGAATAGTGTAGTCACGCCTGGTTAAATACCACCTATCATTTTGATTGCTTTCGATGGGAAGGTCAACGTCTCCTCTTCCGTCTGGAACCCAAACCAGTTGAGTTTTACACAGCCTATGCTGGCATGGAGCCCCTAACCCCCAGCTTCTGCCCTGCCAAGTCATTGTTGCCAGCTATTGGTTTATACCACCTCAATCCCTCCCCTAAGGTTTTAACAAAGTTTGATCATTGGCTGGAGCAACGTTGATGACACTGAGTGCTACCATGGTTGTCATAGTGATATAAATGTCACTATCTGCTGTGGAAGACCTAGAAACCAGATCGGGGGGGGGTAGTCAGGAGTCCGGATGAGGCTGATTGGCCCTGCCCACTCTACCTCTGACCTCTGGACCTCCACCAGCGTAGGTCTGACCCTATGTCATTGACAAGCCAAACACTGATTACCCCAAGAGGTGACTGGCCTAGCCCCTGGCTTCCCTCCCACTCTCTGAAGACCAAGAGGCCAGCACTCCTCTCCCTCCCTGCCTGCACACCTGTCCTGTTCCAGCATGCCTTAGTGTTGGACCATGGGTCATCTATGAATAGATCACAGACCTCCTTCCTCTCATTAAAACCACAGAACCAATGTGTGTGTGTGTGAGAGAGAGAGAGACGTTGGATTAGTGGTGGTAGGGGTTGGCAGCCCTGGGGGGTTTCTGGGGGTATTTTGGGTGCTGAAATTGAACACCAGTGTGAGCTGTGAACGACCATTGCTCAGGCTTCTGTGAAACACACTAACTGACGGTACATACATAGAGAGAGCGAGAGAGATAGGAAAAACGCACACTCATACAGTCCCAGAGGCACACTAACCGTAAACCTGTCTGGCTCCTGGAAAATCTCCTGTCATTTCCTGAAGCCCTCATGTCTTTAGTGGTTGACTAACTAAAGCCAAAAAGAAGTAACTAAAGGGAGCTGGTCGGTCCAAAACCTATGCGCGTATCGGTGTGTGTGTTCTGAACAGTGTGACATAATTACAGGAGTTCAGGGGTCTGTAACTGCACTAAAAGGCCATACATCCCATCAGTGAAAATCAAATGAGAGAAGCTTCTGGTAATGCACACTGACCATGTCAACAGCCCTGTCAATGGGGCCTTGACTAGTCGGTGTAGATCCTCATTTGTCCAAGAGTGTTCCATTGTAGAAAAGGTTTTAGAAATAGTCTTCTGGATGTTTTTAAAATAATTTGTCCACTTCTGAAACCTTTTCTACTAAAGACAGACTAGATAAGCAAGGCATCACTATTGAATATGATCAGGGACACAAAAGTATATGAAAGAAAGCAGTAGAGAATTTGCCTTCAGCACGTTGGTAACATACTTTATGGGTGTTTGTAGTCTTCAATATCCGAGAATAGACTGTGGTGGTATTCACCCCTCTCATAACCTGTGTGACTCCCCCCTCCCGTTAAACTGTTAATTCAATGCTGAGCGACACACAAGCGTATCACAACTCTTGAGCGTATGCAACAAAATGTACAAGAGCAGAAAGTCGTCCTTTCCCATCCACTCGCATCGCAGTTCAAGGCGCAGAGTAACTTTGGCACCAGAGTGTTAAGTCACAGCTCAAGTTTTTCAAGGTTGCTGGCGAGTGGCTCCTGTCCCCATAAAAAGATGGAAGTCTTAGAAGGAAGGGGCGGGGGAGTTGGATAGAGTTTCTCAGCACCCCCCCCCCCCCCCCCCCCCCCCCCCCCCACCTCCCCAGTCATCCCACCAGACATTCCTCTCAGAAGGTTGTAGTTCCTGACATCTGACCTCCATGGCATGGGCTGACTTATGCAGAGGAAGGGGTGTTGTCGTAGTAATAGTAGTACGTCTCTATACGATAAAGACTAAGAATGGGGGTTTGACTGATCTTGAGAACATGCTCGGTCTGTCACAATTCTGCAATGGTGATCTTTTAGATAATTGATAGTCTTCAAGGCCCCATTCTGTACCATGGACCCTGTGTCTTTCAATGCTAAACAGACTGTTTTGTTGCTGTCTCTTGCCTTGCCCATTCACTGATGATTTAATATGCTGGAGTAATTTGGTGAAATCCTGTCATCATGAAACAGCCCCTGAGCCCTATCAATTTTTTTTTTAATTTGCTGCAACAATACTAGCATCGGTCAATGGTCTCTGAACAGTAACGGAACAGGCCTGTGTGTATTACCCAGCCAAAATAAGTTTGTGGTGTTGACGTTGGTGTAGTTTGCAGGAGAAGTCCCAGGCCCTCTTTGGGCTGGGGCCCAGGGTCTGTCCTGGCCAGGATTAGGAAACCAGGTGGCCAGGGTGTTAGAGCTGTGTGGAGGAGCTGTCAGATGACCAGATTAGCTGTTGACCTTGGTAACATCCTATTTTGACGCAAAGACAGCCCAAACTGGTGGCTTTCATATCTACGACCATGTCACCTTTCCAGAACTCTGTCCTTTGCCTCTGCTTTGTTATCATGCTATTTTACTTTGCTTCTTGTTTGACCTCAGTCCTTCCTGTCACACATTTAATTTTACTTTGCATTATGCCTTGTCTGAGGTTAACAAGAGAAAGAAATGCAGAACTGAAACTTGGGCATAGGGGAAATAGCAGTGTAACCTGCATAGTGACAGAGAGCGACGTTATACTGGTGAAAAAACCCCACCCCTGGTGTCAGCTGGTCAGACACGGTGGACACACATGGCTTTGACAGCATGTCTAAAATAGGCTACAGGAACAGTTAAATGCTGCTCCAATAAATGGGAAAGAAGCTATTTTTGTGGGTCAGACAACGGTTGATTCCCTCCTCATGGGATGGGATAATCATGGTTGTGTTGTGAATGTGATTGCTCCTCTGAATATTAGGCTGCTTTCACATATGTTGGTGCGCACCGTGGTACATTGTATAATTTTTCAGTTAGTGCGGTCCGTGTTCACATGTTTGTATTTGGTTTGGCCCGAGGTCAAGCAGCGTTCATACCACAGATGGGTAGCTCCAGAGTTCGACGAGAGCCACTCCGAGACCACCTGTTTAGAGCGGTCTCGGAGCGGCCGTTTAGTGCGCACCAGAGTGCACACAGTGTATGTGTGAAAGCACCCCTAGTCCTTGGCTGCTTTCACATATGTTGGTACGCACCGTGGTGCTGCCTTGGACCGCACCAAAATACATTGTATCATTTTTCAGTTAGTGCGGTCCGTGTTCACATATGTTTGTATGGTCGAGGTCGAGCAGCGTTCATTGATTGGTGGTCACAGTCACACCACAGATGGGTAGCTCCAGAGTTCGGCGAGAGCCGCTCCCGAGACCACCTGTTTAGAGCGCACCAGAGTGCGGCTGTTGTGTTCACACTGACCCAAACGAACCGTACTCGGAGCGACACGTCATTTGGGCCGACCTAAACAGTGTATGTGTGAAAGCACCCTTTGTCTGTCTGTCAGTCAGTTAGAATTTCGGTGGAGATATTTATAGTTATTAATTGTTTCAGGTCCTTCAAAAGCTGGGGAAAGCAGATGAGACCAGGGACACAGCGTTCGAGGAGGGCGTCACAAACTTCAACAAGCAGATGGTGAGATCTGCCTACCTCCCTCATTCCTTGATGTCCCCCCTGTCCTACATACACAGTCACACAAGCCTGCATACCACCACCATCACTATTAGATTATCTTTTTCTTTTCCAGTTAGAAGGCACCAAACTGCAGAAAGACTTGAAGGCCTACCTTTTAGCTGTAAAAAGTAAGAAGCCTGCCCTACACCAATCCATTTCATTTTGTGTGGTGTGGTTCGGAAACAGTCGATACAAGTCTTACCTCTGTCGCGTGTTTCTCTCTGCCTCTGTGTGTGTGTGTGTGTGTGTGTGTGTATCTGTCTCCCCAGCCATGCATGAGGCGTCTAGACGACTGCAGGACTGTCTGGCAGACATGTACGATCCAGACTGGTTTGGCAAGGAAGAGGTAGATGCAATGGCAGAGGTAGGTAGAACTGACACCTAAGTGTGGGTGGGTGTAATCTTGGTGTGGGTGGGTGTGTTCTTGTCTCTGGTCTTCATTGAAGCAGGTTGCACTGCTGAACAGTTCCCCTGCAAACAAGAAAGGTCTGAATTCCCCAGAGGGTTCTTATCTCTTCTCAGTCCCTGTTTTGTTCCTCCTTAAAGCGTCCCACTCAGTCATCTATCCTCCCTGCCCCAGACTCTCTCCTCCTCCTCCCTTTCTCCTAACTGCATGTCTTTCCCCTCTCCACTTTCCACCTGAGAAGGAGATGATAGAAAAGGAGATGGACAATAACCTGGAGGTAAAGAACCAGAGCTCTAGTCTGTGTGGTGGTCCCATAGTTCCCTAACATTCTACAGTAGAGCTAGGTACACATCTCCCACTACATCGATGATATTATAATCCCTTTTGTTTGTCTGCAAAATGAGTAAATGTAAATATAATGTCAATCCATGCAGGGGTGGGCAACCCTGGTCCTCGAGGTTTTAGATGTATCCCAACTCCAGCACACCTGATTCAAATGAATGGGTCATTATGAGGCTTCCAGAGTTTGATAACGACCCGAGCATGGAGACATCTAAAACTTTCAGGACTATGGCTCTTGAGGACCCGGGTTGCTTTCCCCTGACCCATGGTCTTGCGATGCTGTATATAAACGTATCTGTGATCTGTGTGTGTGTGTGCACTTATCCATGCGTGAATGTTGTAGGACACAGATTCTCTGTGGTCAGACTACTATCAGAAGCTTGTGGACCAGTCTTTAGTCTCCATGGATACATACTTGGCGCAGTTTCCTGACGTCAAGGTGTGTATGTGCTACTTGGAAACCTAAACTGACGTAATTAGTTCATTTGTAACATCCCTTATACTGTAAATGTTTTGAAATCGTCAATGTTGATGAAATCGTCAATGTTGATGTAGTATGTTCCTATACTGTAGCCTCTGAATCTTCTGTGCCTTTGAAATTCTTTGAGGTTTCACTTGTTAAGTCTGACAGTGATTTCTGTCTGTGATTCCTTATTTTGTGGAACCCAGGCACGCATTGCCAAGCGTGACAGGAAGCTTGTGGACTATGACAGTGCAAGACATCACTTTGCCTCCCTACAGAAAGGCAAAAAGAAAGACGACGTCAAGATGGCTAAGGTAACCAGACTAAATAAAGGCATCCCACTGCACAGAAGTGCACCAAATGGGAACTTTGACAGTTATAGGTTTTCTTGTTGGTTAATTGTGTGTCTAGCAGCTGCTGATAAGCCAGACATTGAAAAAATGTGCTTGTGTTTAACAGAATGTTTGTTCGCTAACTAAAACATGGCCGCCACTCTGCTGCTTCCTCTCTCTCTTTCTATCCTCTATACCATCTGTCTCACCTCTCTGTGCCTGCCTCTTCTTCTTCTGTGTGTGCATGGCTAGTCCATGGCTGTCCTGGAGAAGGCCGCCCCTGGCTGGGCTCAGGGGATGCTCTCTGCGCATCATGTCGCTCAAACTAACCTCTCCAGAAGCCAGGTACTGACCCTCATGCCTTGCTCCTAACCCTGCCCTAAACTACTCACCCATGCCTGAATTGGCCCTGCCCTGTTCTGTTCCCTACAAACCCCTGCTCTACCCTGCTCACCCATGTCCTGCCATACTCTGCCACCACCCCCCATACACACAGAAAAAAAAAGAAAAAAATCCCATAGGTCCATTAATTCTCTATAATATGCTTCACCTGAGTGAATAACAGTGAAGCAATGCTGGCTGTCCAGAATCCATTACTTTGTTTGAACCTTGTGTGTTGGGTGTGCTGCGTACAGGCCGAGGAGGAGCTAGCCAGAGCTCAGAAAGTGTTTGAGGAGATGAACATAGATCTACAAGAGGAGCTCCCGGCCTTATGGAACAGGTCAGGGAACCACAACACCCAAAAAGGAAAACCCACCATCCGGATATCCTCACAAGAGACGTACACGGGGGGACTGGCAAACAGGATGGGACAGGAAACCCCTCTTAACCCCCCCAACTCCTCTCTCTCCCCTTTCCTCTCACTGCAGTCGTGTTGGCTTCTACGTTAACACATTCCAGGGGATGGCTGGATACCAGGAGAAGTTCCACAAAGAGATGGCCAAGGTAAAATGTCAGATCTGGATGACTACAGTATGTACATACTCCCCCCTGTAGTATACATCCATTCTCACCCATATACTTTATATATTTTTATACTCTTTACAGTTTTTATACTCTTATCCATGTATAGCTATTGCGTACTTTTTATTTTAAATCTTTAAGTCCTGTATATGTTCTTTGTTTGTTCCATCCTGCCATAGCAAATTCCGTCTTTGTGTAAAAAATGAATTCTGATTCTGTATGGACTGATTGGATCTGACGACTGATTTGATTGTTTAACTTTCTGCCTCTTCTTTCTTGGCCTACAGCTCAACATGAACCTGAATGATATCATGACCAAACTGGACGAACAGAGACTGGTCAAGTGAGTGAACCCTTTTTTTGCTAATGGAAGTTATGGCGCGTGCAACATACAACACTGCCAAAAAAAATGTCTAACGCATGTTCAGTCCATTTACTGAGGTTTAAACCAGTTCATAGTAGACCTCAACCTCCTATTCCCCCCCACCCCCCACCCCTGCAGAAAGGGCGTGAAGACAGGAACCCCTGTGAAGAGGTAACCGCTGTGGTCACAACCACAGATAACGATAACACACAGGCTACTGTGCGACTGAGACTTCCTTCCTGTGTGTTCGCATGTCTCGCAAGCTCTGCCAGAGCTTCTCTATAGGGAGGGCTCAGGTTGGGTGTGGGGGTGTGTGTGTGTGCGTGCGGTGACGAGGCCTGACTGACTCATGGCGCTGACCTTGTCGTTTGTTTGTTGGGTGTTGTTGACGTCTTGTGCGTTAAGGTCTGTGCATGTCAGCTCTGGGGGTATTCTGTGATGTTCAGCATGACTTTTGGTTTGGAAGTTGTCTGGATGAATCACTGGTCGGCGATCCCACCTTTTTGTAAGATCCCATTGTACGCTGTTTGTTATGGACTAAGCTGTTGATTCCGTTAGACGTGCTTAAAGTTAAGTGCATGGGAATGCTGGCCTCGTCTGGTCATGATGTGCCACTGCATACACAAGAGTGACGTCCCTTTTATCAGGGACAAAGGTAGGATCAGCTGGTAATTTAATCTCTCTCCCTTTCTCAGTGATGGAGCCAACCACAATGCAACCTCTGACTCTCCCACCAAGGTAAAGTAGATTAATTTTGCCCACTTGTCTTTCCAGTAAAGTTTGTGTATGTGTGTATAATGAGGAATGAACACTGGTAGTTTGAGGTTTCCCTCATGAAAGTACAACATTTAACCATAGACATGTCATCCATAGTGTGTCATACATAGTTATGTCTAGTAAGTTGGTGTGTTTACTAACCTGTGCCTGTGTCTTTCACTACCTCGTGTGCATGTGCATGTCCCGGTAATCAGCCTCCCCAGTTGAGGCCTGGACCTCCTTCGCGCCCTCCACCACGGGTCACGCCAACTCAGGACCTGAAACAGGAGAACATCATCAACCTGTTTGAAGAGGCCATGGTGCCTGATGCTAACCCAGACGCCGCACCACAGGTCAGGCAACACCACGACCCCCTGCTCCTCTCAGCGCTCCGGTTGAGCTCTTCTCTTACCTCTCAGCCCTTCGTCAAAGCCAGGAGGCTTTTCACTTTCTTTGTCCCAACCTTTTCCCATCTTCTTCTCACCCACCCCTTTCACCGGAACCTTCCTGAACAAACGTTGCTGTCAGCCAATCCCTTGCCAGCCAGTCTTTGCTGTCTTATGGCTGCCCTAAACACCCTGACTTCACTCCCTCCCCACCACTCTCGCTCGTACCTCGACAACCAGTCACCCTAGTTGCTTCTACCAGTAAACCTTATGCTTCTCTCCCTCCCATGCGTGTCTGTGTGTTTGTGTGTAGCATTGTGCCGTAGGGGCTAGCCTACTGGATATGGACCTGGATGTATTACGGGCTTCACCCTACCGCGCCCCCCAGGTGGGTCTCCCCAAGGTCAGACAAGGACAGGAGAGGACAGGGGTCAAGGTCCGGGAGGGGGTCAAACACTGGCTGCAGTTGGAGGAACTCGCTTATGTAGAGTAGATGCGTACCATGAGGTGTGTGGTCATGGCAGGAACAGGAACCAGATCTTTTGCACTTCCGGGTCTGATTCACAGCAGGATCTGGCTCTTGTTTGTGGGTCTCTTCCCACCTTCTGGTTTGATGCATGGCCTTTGTATGCATGGACTCTCTCTAAGCACGGAGAGGGAGGATGCTTTGCGCGCTCCATACTCTTAGTCACAGCTTTGCAGAACAGGCAGAATCTTTGTGTCTGGCGGGTGAAAGGTGTCGAGTGCCAAGTTCTTTACAACAAGAGACTGATCTGCACTCATTTATCTCACCCGGTCTCTCGATCTCTTAATGCTTCACGGAAGGCGCCATCTTTGGAATCGTGGAGGGTAAGTTCTTCCTAATCTCTTCATCCTGATTGTTCCCCCGAGGGTCAACAAACTCAACCCCCCCCCCAATACAGTCTTATCTACAGTCAGGTCCATAAATATTTGGACATTGACACAATTCTAATCATTTTAGCTCTGTATACCACCACAATGGATTTGAAATGAAACAATCAAGATGGGCTTTAAGTGCAGACTTTCAGCTTTAATTTCAGGGTATTTGCATCCAAATCAGGTGAACGGTGCAGGAATTACAACACATTTTATATGTGCCCCCCCCCCTTTTTAAGGGACCAAAAATAGTTGGACAAACTAATATAATCATAAATCTAATTGTCACTTTTAATACCTGGTTGCAAATCCTTTGCAGTCAATGACAGCCTGAAGTCTGGAACCCATAGACATCACCAGACGCTGGGTTTCATCCCTGGTGATGCTCTGCCAGGCCTCTACTGCAACTGTCTTCAGTTCCTGCTTGTTCTTGGGGCATTTTCCCTTCAGTTTTGTCTTTAGCAAGTGAAATGCATGCTCAATTGGATTTAGGTCAGGTGATTTACTTGGCCATTGCAGAACATTCCACTTCTTTGCCTTAAGAAACTCTTTGGTTGCTTTCGCAGTATGCTTCGGGTCATTGTCCATCTGCACTGTGAAGCGCCGTCCTATGAGTTTTGAAGCATTTGGCTGAATCTGAGCAGATAATATTGCCCGAAACACTTCAGAATTAATCCTACTGCTTTTGTCAGCAGTCACATCATCGTTAAATACAAGGGAACCAGTTCCATTGGCAGCCATACATGCCCACGCCATAACACTACCTCCACCATGCTTCACTGACGAGGTGGTATGCTTTGGATCATGAGCAGTTCCTTCCCTTCTCCATACTCTTCTCTTCCCATCATTCTGGTACAAGTTGATCTTGGTCTCATCTGTCCATAGGATGTTGTTCCAGAACTGTACAGGCTCTTTTAGATGTTTTTTTGGCAAACTCTAATCTTTCTTAGATCTTCCTGTTTTTGAGACTCACCAATGGTTTACATCTTGTGGTGAACCCTCTGTATTTAATCTGAAGTCTTCTCTTAATTCTTGATCTGGTCAACTGTTGTGTAGGGGTTCTTCTTCACCAGGGAAATAATTATTCTGTCATCCACCACAGTTGTTTTCCGTGGTCTTCCGGGTCTTTTGGAGTTAATGTACCAAACAGTTGATTTGGCCACACCTAATGTTTTTGCTATCTCTCTGATAGGTTTGTTTTGATTTTTCAGCCTAACGATGGCTTGCTTCACTGATGGTGACAGCTCTTTGGACTTCATATTGAGAGTTGACAGCAACAGTTTCCAAACACAAATACCATACTTGAAATTAACTCTAGACCTTTTATCTGCTCCTTGTCAATGAAATAACGAACTCCCTTTATGAGGGAATAACATACACCTGGCCATGGAAGAGCTGAGCAGCCAATTGTCCAATTACTTTTGGTCCCTTAAATAGGGGGGCGGCACATATAAAATGTGTTGTAATTCCTACACCGTTCACCTGATTTGGATGCAAATACCCTGAAATTAAAGCTGAAAGTCTGCACTTAAAGCACATCTTGATGGTTTTATTTCAAATCCATTGTAGTGGTATACAGAGCCAAAATGATGAAAATTGTGTCAATGTCCAAATATTTATGGCCCTGACTGTATATGCAAAATCCACTATCAAACTAAGCTGACTATGGGACTGGCTTCATTCTGAGGAGAGGATTGTGTTCATGCTGGAATGAAGGACCTGGACTGTGAGGCAGGAGAGAAGGCAGGAGGAGAATGGGGATCAGAGATATTCGGATCATTTCATCCTGTCGCATATCAGCACTCATTGGTCTCTCTCTTATGCCTGTCTGCCCCCCCCCCTCCTGCCCCGCCCCCACTTGGTCCCATGTTGTCCCTGATCCTCGAACACTTCCCCATGACTCCCACCCACCCTGTAAATCTACCCATTGATGCGGCGTCAATAAACCCCCAATGGTTCACCCCCATGTTTCTCCCACTCAACCCTTCGCCACCCCCCTCCTGCCTGCCATCCCGTTCTGCCCCTCCACACATCCTCCCCAAAGGGAGAGCAACCCCCAGCCGCAGACGAGCCCTACAACTCCGCCCAAGAGGGAGGCTTGGAAGAGGACGCTACCCAGGCTGCCCCTCCCTTCACTCAGCCCAGCTGGGACACCGAGCCAGGCTGGGATGTGGACGAACCAGCTGCTCCCCAGTCGTACACTCAGCCCTCCTGGGATGAGGCTGAAGGAGGCCAGGGTGCCCAGACAGGCTGGGGCGAGGACGAGCCCCAGGCGATGGAGTCCGAGGGTGGCTGGGGAGATGATGGAAGGGCCCAGGTAGGGTTTGGGGAGGAGGACGGTACTACAGGCTGGGCTGTGGAGGGTCAGACAGGCTGGGCTAACTCTGAGGGGCAGCCGCAGTGGGAGCAGATCGCAGACGGGGAGCTGGCCAGTGTGAGTAGGAGGGGAGAGACAACCCAGGAGAGAGTCTGTACCCTAGGGTACACTGGTAGAGATGAGAGACTAAGGCTTACGAACCACCCTGATGGACACCTGTGTTGATCGTTGACCGAGATCATGGCAGTCTTGTAAAAATCATGCTGACCGATGGCTCTCCCTGGAGGTTCATCAAGTTTCAGTCTCTCATTTGTAGGACAAAGTAGGCTGGTGCAGCACTCAGCTAGTGGCTTCACGTATGTTTGTACATGTTAAGTCTTCCTGTGTGTGCCTGCGTGTTGAAATATTCACGTCTGCGTCTGGTTAGTCATGTTGTGGTTGTGGTGGTGGTGGTGGGGGGGGGGGGGGGGGTAAATCCCATCTTGTTACGAGTCAGTAATGGACCTTCCTCTGACCTTCCTTCTTCTCAGACTGACTCAGCAGCAGACGCGGTCGCAGACACTGCTGGGGTAGGTATAATGAGAAGAACGGGCCTGTAGCCAGAACAATGACAATGCAAAGCCCTTCCTGTCGTCCCTAGCTCTACATTGCTTTCGTTGAATGATTCTTTGTCTCACAAGCATTGGTTTGATTTGCATTCCCAGAGTCCGGTGACCAATGGTTCTGATGGGGTAGACATGCCTGACGGGTTTATCTTCAAGGTGGGTGGTGATGTTGTTGTTGATCTGTGACCATGGAGACCAACTAAGGAGAAGGGTCAAAGGGGCAGGTAGCTAATTGGTTTTCTTGTGCTGCGTTTCCAGGTGAAAGCTATGCATGACTATGCAGCCACTGATGGGGATGAGCTGGACATGAAGGCAGGCGACGTGGTACTGGTCATGGCTTTTGACAACCCTGATGAACAGGTTCGTTCTAAACCACTGCGAATGCATTTGACATTCACATTTACTAGCTCAATAAACAATGCACATTACTGTATAGAAGTGATAAGAGGACAGTTGAAATATAAGCTGTATTAACTGAATATGTATGCTTTGTAATCTACATAATGACCAATATTGTGGAAATGGTTTCAGATGTAGTCATCTGGACAATGTTTTGAAAATCAATACATTTCAACTCAGTGGAAACGTCTTGATTTTGAAAAGTGTCCAGATGACTGCATCTGAAACCTTTGGTAAAACAATGGAACACTCCTGGACGAATGAAAGTCTTATAATGACCAATACATTAGGAAAGGAGATTTTTCTTAGCGAACATAATGTATAGTGAGTTCACGAACCTTTCATGGACTCCCATCTTGAATCTGTCTCTGAGTATAGGTTATTGTCTCTGTGTGCAGGATGATGGCTGGCTCATGGGGGTGAAAGAAGATCACTGGCTTCAGCATAAGAACACGTCAATCAAGGGGGTCTTCCCCGAGAACTTTACCCAAAGGTTGTGAGCTGAATGTCCCATTAACCCTGCACATCATTATCTCAGTGCAAGGATGTTTGTTTGAAATGGGGTGGGGGAGAGAAATTGAGCATTACAAGGTGGATTTCATGGATACATTATTAATTTGTGTGTTTACATTGTCCTCATTGAGTGGGGTTAAAACTGTGCCAGTGAAAACGTTATATGTAGACATATACGTATATACACATACTGTATATATACACCTAATCGATGATCTGCCGCAACAAAAACACACACACAGATTATTGAATGTAACTTTTGTCATCCATCTTTGACTTCAGTCCCTACACCTGGCTTCTTGTTCAAGGGTGAAATGAAGTATAATGTATTTACACTACCAAAGTACCATTACTTGTGGAAGGTCTCTGAGCATTTGAACTGATCGGCACGCTTTTGTTTTGATTGATATTGCGTTTGTTTTATTTTCGTCTGTGAACGCAGTCACTGGAAACTAAATTCGAGTTCAACGGTAGAAAAAACGGAATGTGCAAAACTAGCTGTAGTGGATGGATGGCAGTTTACATTTTGACTTCTAGTTAGCCTATGAGTTTCTGCCACAGAGTTTTCTTTTGCATGGTTTATTTTATAGCTGTTACGTTTGTTGTTAACTGTCACTCACAGAGCCGGAGATTGGGCATGTTCTGGGATCAGCTCTTGAAGTTCTGTCTATGAAAAATATGAAAATACCTTGTTTCTAGGTTAGGCACTAGGTGGGGTGAACCCCAACAGATGTGTCCTACGAACCTGGCCTTGTGTTGTCTGCAATGGAAATGTTATTAGGGAACATTGGTTTGTCTACATGATTTTCAGTGGCCATTCATTGGTTAGGACTAGTAGGTGATACGTGGCATTAATCAGCTATATCCGATTTTCCGAACGATTTATTATCGTTCATCATTTGTTTTGGAAGGAGTAAAAACAGTTGTTTGAAACAGAGCATGTAAGAAACATGTAAGAATTGCTGAAAAATATCGTTGTCTGATGATGTAGCTAAGCACATTTTTCCTGTATAAAAGAGGCCTACTCTGACAGATTGTGTAGACTTTGCACTGTTGGCTCCTATACTGCCCTATGGAAATGAAAAAACTGGCTGTTCATATTCCGTGTGACCTTATGTGACCTGTTTACTGTCTCATTGGCCTGTGTGGGCTTTAGGTCAGTGCAGCTGAAAGTTTGGTTATAACCGCCTGTCTCTCGGATTCGCTCCGCATACTTATAACCGAAAACAAGGACACACATTAGACTTCTCCCTCCTAGTAAACAGTAGAGGGGATTCCTGGACAAGCCGTGTCAGGCTTTGTGAAACACTGGATCACTAGACAGGAGCAGGCTCTCTGTGGTGTTAGTTTCCATTAGATCTCAGGTCAGGGCCTCATTCTAATATGAGTAGTCTGGTTTATTGCTGAAAATCAAAATCTTAACATATCTGTCTGGAAAGTGTTCGTAAGGAAACATAGTAACTATTACATCTTCATCGAAACTGCATTTTGAGAAGGGCTTTTTTGTTGTTTCTAGCAGTGAGAGTAACTCTGCTCATGTCATACAAAAGTAGCCTTCTCAACTAAAAATAAATAAGAAAGTCCAAATATCGAACGCCCATTTTATATCTTGCTGAATACCACAGACAGAGCTGTTCAAAATACTATTGAATGTTGCCAGAAAAGAACACTTGTTCTCACTGTTGCTACAGTATGTTACTGTCGGTCAATGGAGAATATGTCTGTGGTAATGCCTGAAAGAATAAAGACAGATTCCACATACCATAAATTGTGCAGACTTTATTTCTCATGCCAAACATGTTTTCTGCACAGTTGGTTGTGCCAGAGCCAGTGATATATTAGATCAACCATGTGTGCAATCTGGCATGAAACCAGCATAACAATATTGTATACAATTTCTAACCATTGTCATTTCACTGTATAATCAGCTTCTGCTGCCTGTTTTGCACTTGGATGCCAACTGCATTTCGTTATCCTTTACTTGTACGTGTGTAATGATAATTAAATTGAATCTAATCTAATCTTTAGATATCAATTTAGATATTGTATACATCTACACCTACTTTACTTCTAATAGTCTGTACGTCCTTCAGTTCAGCAGTTATGCATTATAACTGTTAACCCTTTTAGACTGTTTCCTGTAGTGACAACCACCACAAAAATATCTGCCCTAGATCCCTTTCCCAAGACCCATAATAGCTTGCACTATCTCCACGCAGCAAAGAAGGTCTTTGGTTCAACTTCCAATCAGCACACCTGTGCACCAAACTGAGCCCCATCTCCCTGGCCTTTCTAATGCGGAGTTCAATGACAGGGTTTTATTCGACAAAATCAGCCAAATAAAACCCCCCATGAAAGATCACTCTCCTGTCCATGTTCCTGAGCAGGTGTGAGGTGGACACTAGGACTAGGACACAACCAAATAGATTTAGTTGATCGCTGCTCCTGACGACATTCAGAGGATAGTCAACAGGATGGGTATATGCAGATGAGGATAAGACATTTCTTCATTGGTATTGTTGTCCCCCACACATTGCCTCGCCCTGCAGGATGATAAGCGTTTCTTTATCCTGTTTACAACACTAGATGGCAGAGTGACCTCCCAAAGCCTGCCAAGCAGCAAACCACATTTTAATGGCTGCCGGTTTTGGGAGGAACCACTCACATTCAGCTCTCCCGCTCAGCTAGCCCCTTTGTCTGGTGAGTAAGTCTTGCGTGTATAGTTTTTAGTTTTCAGATAAATGTATGTGAAAAGGTATGCATCAAGGATTGGTTCTGCAGTAAATCATGCTAATTGGGATCTGCTTTAGAGCAAGAAAGGGTCAATGTGGGGTTTTGGTTACCAACGGATACAGTCAGCCAGGCGTTAAACACAAGAGAACGAGCAGGCCTCAGGGAGAGGGGGAGGGGAAGAGTGGCTTTGCCATAACAATGGATCAGGAAGCACAGCTTCGGGGGAGGGAAATCTGTTGCACATTCTTTATTTCAGGAGGCTTTTTCGGTAATCTCACTAGGAACATCTAGGCTACTTCACTTAACGTTTGTTGTTGAGCATAGTCTGGCAGAAGTCACTGTAGCAACCTTTTGTCGAGTACTGGGTGGAGTTATTTGGATCGTCGTGGTTACTCATTATCTGTGTGCATATTAGATAGTTGTTGGTGTGTGACGAGGTTTGTTTGCATAGTGTGCTCTGGAGCTCAGCTATTGGCTTTTTCCGCCCTGCAGCCAGGGACTCTATCATCCAAACAGAGTTAACCCCTCTGTTACCACCAACAAGCCTTGTTACCACGGTGTCCACTAGAGGTATAAATACAGAAGACTTGCTACAGAAAAGTCACACTCAAGATTTCTCCAGCAGATCCTTAACGTCCGCTTGAAGAAACTGCAACCATGGTAAGCTATTCACTTCATGCCTTTTGTTTGCTCGTAATTTCCTTGTTCTAAAAGGAATCATCCTCTGGGACAAATATGAACAGAAGTTACAGTTTTATAAATTATTCAACGTTTGACGTATTTAGAGATAAATATTTATTTACAAAATAAATTGTCAAAGCTTTTTAATCAATCTTGAATTCATTCATACCATTTCTATTGAGCCTAAAATGTGTACGGCCCTTATTTGGCAGTTTATTTTTAATGTTTTATTATAAACATATATACACTTTTGGGATTCTGTCCTATTTCTCTCTTTCTCTCTCTAGCGTGAGTGCATCTCTGTCCATGTCGGCCAAGCTGGAGTCCAGATGGGGAACGCCTGCTGGGAGCTCTACTGTCTGGAGCATGGGATCCAGCCTGATGGGCAGATGCCCAGTGATAAGACCATTGGAGGAGGGGACGACTCCTTCAACACCTTCTTCAGTGAGACTGGAGCTGGCAAACATGTGCCTCGTGCCGTCTTTGTAGACCTGGAGCCCACCGTCATAGGTAAATATAAAATCCCAGTGTGGTTCCGATCACATTTAAAACTGAAGGTAATGATCCACGGCTAATATATGTTCTATGTTTGCTCCTTCCTGCCACAGTGAATTATGTGTGTATCTTGCATGGCGATTAAAACTGATTCTGATTCTACATTTAAATGTAAATGTATTCATTTGGCAGACACCTTTATCCAAAGAGACTTACAAGAAAGAGCTTTACAAAAGAGCATCGGTCACTGAGCACTGCAACTTGCTAGACCCTAAAACATAGCGGGCTTGTAGATTATGAAATATACATCGTGAGAAACCAATAAGATTTGTGAGAAACCAATACGATTCTAAACTATGTCTCCCTGCAGATGAGGTGCGCACAGGAACCTACCGCCAGCTGTTCCACCCTGAGCAGCTGATCACAGGCAAAGAAGATGCTGCCAACAACTATGCCCGTGGGCACTACACTATTGGCAAGGAGATAATCGATCTGGTACTTGATAGGACACGCAAACTGGTAAGCAAGTTCACCTTCACACTGTAGTACTGCACACATTAATTAAACAACAGTTTGCTACTTATAGTCTTCCTAACTTATTTGATTTAAAAATAATAACTCAATGATCTCTTCTTTTTGTTCAGGCTGACCAGTGCACTGGGCTTCAAGGTTTCCTCATCTTCCACTCCTTCGGTGGAGGCACTGGCTCTGGCTTCACCTCCCTGCTGATGGAACGTCTCTCTGTTGACTATGGAAAGAAGTCTAAGCTTGAGTTTGCCATCTATCCAGCTCCTCAGGTGTCCACAGCTGTGGTGGAGCCCTACAACTCCATCCTGACCACCCACACCACCTTGGAGCACTCTGACTGTGCCTTCATGGTAGATAATGAAGCCATCTATGACATCTGTCGTAGAAACTTGGACATTGAACGTCCAACCTACACCAACCTCAACAGGCTCATTGGCCAGATTGTCTCCTCCATCACTGCCTCCCTGCGCTTTGATGGTGCCTTGAATGTAGATCTGACAGAGTTCCAGACCAACTTGGTGCCCTACCCTCGTATCCACTTCCCTCTGGCTACCTATGCTCCTGTCATCTCTGCTGAGAAGGCCTACCATGAGCAGCTGTCTGTTGCTGAAATCACCAACGCCTGCTTCGAGCCCGCCAACCAGATGGTAAAATGTGACCCCCGTCATGGCAAATACATGGCCTGCTGCCTGCTGTATCGTGGTGACGTGGTGCCCAAAGATGTCAACTCCGCCATCGCCACCATCAAGACCAAACGTACCATCCAGTTTGTGGACTGGTGTCCCACTGGCTTCAAGGTAGGCATCAACTACCAGCCCCCCACCGTGGTTCCTGGAGGAGACCTGGCCAAGGTCCAGAGAGCCGTGTGCATGCTGAGCAACACCACCGCCATTGCCGAGGCCTGGGCCAGGCTGGACCACAAGTTCGACCTGATGTACGCCAAGAGAGCCTTCGTTCACTGGTACGTGGGAGAAGGTATGGAGGAGGGAGAGTTCTCTGAGGCCAGAGAAGACATGGCTGCCCTGGAGAAGGATTATGAAGAAGTGGGAACCGACAGCGTTGGAGATGAGGGCGAGGAGGAGGGAGAGGAGTATTAGAGGGTTTAAAAATGGAGGAGTTACATACACTAACCCAAGGCTGAGTGTTCAAATCATAGAACCACACTGTATGTCTGCATTCATTGTCAGCATAATTGAACATTTAAACCCTGCCGTTTTGATGTTGTAACACTTCACTTAATAAAAATAGATCTTAGAAAAACGATTAATCCTTTATTTTGCACTCACTAAATTCAAATCTTTTGTAAATCATTCAAGTCATTTAGTAAATCATTCACGCACCACATATACATTCTCTATCCATTTTTGGTAAAATGATACTGTGCATTAAATTAAGCGTCTCATGCATCTTTCAGGAACACTATACCACCAGGTGAGCTACTATTATTCCATAAATTACACAAGTGTGAGCTAATGTAATCTACTTCTTAAACTATTTGGCCTTACTCCTACATCTGAGTGTTTTGTTAAAATGTTAAAAAAGTGCCACAAACAACATAGCCAGCAACCTCCATCTTCTGGATGGCTGCTAAATCTAAGGATCTGCCTTTACAAGTCCCATGGGTTAGTTGATACCCTACTCCAAACACTGGTTCCCTTGGAAAGTTTCAATATATAATCCGTTTATATTTAAAAGAGAATACAAACTTTTAAAGATATTTTAGGGACAGTGCTGTTTTAAAATTACACAAAACAATGCAGGTCAGCAAAGATTATGTTAAATTGCTTTTAGGTTTCAAACAAAATATTTTGGATTAGAAGGAAGACAGCTGCTGAGGTTTTCCCCTGACAATCTTGCACCTATGGGGACATTTGCATTGTAAATGAAACGCAACTACTATGGCGATGCAACCAGATCTCCCGTAACAATAGCCCATTCAGGTCACTTGGGGGAGGTATCCATTTTCTTTTCTCATGACATAAAAGACAACATGAGTTTAAGAAAA
Source organism: Protosalanx chinensis (assembly GCA_030340685.1). NCBI lineage: Eukaryota > Metazoa > Chordata > Actinopteri > Osmeriformes > Salangidae > Protosalanx > Protosalanx chinensis. The sequence goes on from CM059333.1 coordinate 5,061,765, forward strand.
TGGAACCGAAGAAAAGTCTCTGCAGTATAATTGTATACTGCATTTAGTGAACTAAGTTTAAGAGTGTATCCATACAATTCAGAAATTGTCCAATGCTGCACATGTTTTTTTATTGTGTAACAGTCACTAAGTACAAAATACATTTGAGTTAGATATTTGACTTAGAAAATCTGTGAGTGGTATGAAATAGACAAAGAGGGCTTGTAACATTACAAAAGATTAACTGAATATGGGTCATATTTCACAGCATGGTTGATGGTTGTTGGTAACCCATCTGTCTTACGACAGGTATCCTTCCTTGACTGTGCAGAGTTCCTGAGGAACGGGAGTTCTCTTTGTTCTTCTGCCTGTCTTTCAGTTAGGAAACTAAAATGGTATCGGCTTATCCAACCTCTCTAGTTACCACAACATGCACAACCGTTGCCTAGCAATGCTGAAAAGCTATAAAGCAGCTTCGGGCACTACTACCTGGCACTAAATCTTCAACTGCATATTCCAGATCTGAACAAGCTGCTGCTTCAAGAGAATTAAACATGGTGAGAAATGTCTTTAATATATATTGATAGTGTGACTACCCCTCATCAATGTGAGGTGTAAGAAAGAGTTGTATTGGTCTAAGAAAGAGTTGTATTGGGCCTACCGGTACATAAAAAGTGTATAAAAACTGAGTAGGCCTAAATTAAGGAGACTTTGTTTACTTTCCTAGCATTACAATAGGTACTGTTGTGTGTCACTGCATTCAATAAAACATGAATTTTTACTGTAATTTAAATTGGAGAACAATTGGATGTATTTAACTGAACTGCCTCATACAGCTTGTTCTACTGTACCTAAGCAACAAAGCTGTATTGTAAGCCGCTTTCTAGAAACATTTATGGAATTTAAGCAACCATGTGACCCAAGGGATTCTTTTCTGTTCAAGCGTGAGTGCATCTCTATCCATGTCGGTCAAGCTGGGGCGCAAATTGGAAATGCCTGCTGGGAGCTCTACTGTCTGGAGCATGGGATCCAGCCTGATGGGCAGATGCCCAGTGATAAGACCATTGGAGGAGGGGACGACTCCTTCAACACCTTCTTCAGTGAGACTGGAGCTGGCAAACATGTGCCTCGTGCCGTCTTTGTAGACCTGGAGCCCACTGTCATAGGTAAATACAAAATCCCAGTCTGGTTCCAATCAAATGTCTAACAGAAAGTTCCAAGGTTACACAAGTTATAAAGCTAAATTTAGGGCCAATCCCAATTCTATGTTTTACCCCTTCCCCTTAATATTTCTCCTTGGTCTTAGCTCCTACCTGTAAAAACCAAGTGTAAGGGCTAAGGGGTGAAAACTTGAGACGAAGAAATGGGACGCCACTTGGTTACGTGATCATACATCGTCACTAGCTACAAGTATCAATCATCGCAAACTTCCAAGATTGCATCGTGTGTGTATGTCAATTGGGTGGTTTTTGATGTATGAATCCATTCAAGGCTAGTTGGAGAAATGCGAGACAGTCAAATCAGCAAGAATAGGGTTGCAAATATATGTACAGGACAGTGTAGAAAAAAACTACACAAGACTTTTGCAATATCTAAATCAATCATGTAAGATGAAAATACACACGCATGGAACTCTGGATGACCTGTCTGGCATTGTTGCCAGTCGTTGCCGGTTTTGTGGTGCATTCTTGGTACCACTTACTTTTTAAGATAGATTGCAAAATATCTTGGTTTTAAGGGGTATATAGCCCTTCCCCTCATTCAAGATGAGAATGGGTACAGCACTTACTCTCACATGAACACGCAAAAGTAAGGGTAAGGGTGTTAAGACAGAGAATTGGGATTCACCCCATCTCCCTCCAGATGAGGTGCGCACAGGAACCTACCGCCAGCTGTTCCACCCTGAGCAGCTGATCACAGGCAAAGAAGATGCTGCCAACAACTATGCCCGTGGGCACTATACCATTGGCAAGGAGATCATCGATCTGGTACTTGATAGGACACGCAAACTGGTAAGCAAGTTCACTTTCACACTGTAGTACTACACACATTCACTACTTCTAGTCTCATCAAACATACAATCATAACATGATGATCTCTTCAGGCTGACCAGTGCACTGGGCTTCAAGGTTTCCTCATCTTCCACTCCTTCGGTGGAGGCACTGGCTCTGGCTTCACCTCCCTGCTGATGGAACGTCTCTCTGTTGACTATGGAAAGAAGTCTAAGCTTGAGTTTGCCATCTATCCAGCTCCTCAGGTGTCCACAGCTGTGGTGGAGCCCTACAACTCCATCCTGACCACCCACACCACCTTGGAGCACTCTGACTGTGCCTTCATGGTAGATAATGAAGCCATCTATGACATCTGTCGTAGAAACTTGGACATTGAACGTCCAACCTACACCAACCTCAACAGGCTCATTGGCCAGATTGTCTCCTCCATCACTGCCTCCCTGCGCTTTGATGGTGCCTTGAATGTAGATCTGACAGAGTTCCAGACCAACTTGGTGCCCTACCCTCGTATCCACTTCCCTCTGGCCACCTATGCTCCTGTCATCTCTGCTGAGAAGGCCTACCATGAGCAGCTGTCTGTTGCTGAAATCACCAACGCCTGCTTCGAGCCCGCTAACCAGATGGTAAAATGTGACCCCCGTCATGGCAAATACATGGCCTGCTGCCTGCTGTATCGTGGTGACGTGGTGCCCAAAGATGTCAACTCCGCCATCGCCACCATCAAGACCAAACGTACCATCCAGTTTGTGGACTGGTGTCCCACTGGCTTCAAGGTAGGCATCAACTACCAGCCCCCCACCGTGGTTCCTGGAGGAGACCTGGCCAAGGTCCAGAGGGCCGTGTGCATGCTGAGCAACACCACCGCCATTGCCGAGGCCTGGGCCAGGCTGGACCACAAGTTCGACCTGATGTACGCCAAGAGAGCCTTCGTTCACTGGTATGTGGGAGAGGGCATGGAGGAGGGAGAGTTCTCTGAGGCCAGAGAAGACATGGCTGCCCTGGAGAAGGATTATGAAGAAGTGGGAACCGACAGCGTTGGAGATGAGGGCGAGGAGGAGGGAGACGAGTATTAGACAGAATCATAATACAAAACTACAACTGTATAAATACATTCTCAACAATTAGATCTCTCTACATCTACAATATCCATTGTCCGTTTTTAAATCCAATCTGATGCCCAGTGAAACACGTTATTGTTAGATAATTTGTTGTGCGCCACTTGTGGTTTAATTTTCCAATTTGCATTCCTGTTTATTCCCATTAACTCCTGTTTCTCGAACATTTACCCACTACAGCCACAGTAAACAGCAACCAGGACTAATAAGGATTTAGATGATACTAAACTGTTAAGCACATATATATGCTGTATTACATATACTGCACACATCAGAGCTTAAACATTACACTTTGAATTTACCAAATTCATTTGTTAAAATAAACCTTTTTAATTGTTTCAAGATGTCTGAATCGGTAATGTTTATTGTGGAGAAAACCTTTTTTTTGTTCACGTGATTGAGGCGGACATTGAATGGGATTTCTTCCTCTATTTTACATTGTGATTAACCAAGTCTGAGACACCACAAATACAAGTGCTATGGTTATCAACAAATTGCAATTGGTTGTAGGATGTACATATTTTGATAGATGAAACAATCCATCATTTTCACAATTATATAAAAAAACTGAAGAACTAATAATGTGTGAACATTAGCAAACCAGGTTTGTAGACTGACTTCAGATGCCTAACTTTTAAATACGATTATCACCTTCTCATGGCCTACAGCCTGAACTGCAAATGATACAGTTCTTCCCACTACACTTGTCTTACTCATAGTGAGTCATAGAGCCTTCTGTGACCGTATGCACACATTCTCTCCCCCAGGCCACAAGATGGCTACTTTCATCTCTTGTTTAACTGCCTTCTCCTCCCAGGTTTTCGCAAGGATATTCTTAAAACAATGTATTTAGTGAAGTGTCAATTGTAGCACCATTGTTTCCACGCATTCAATAGGTTATACTCAGGGATAGAAATGTGTAAGTGTGAGAGCTCTGTGGGTGCTGCTCTTATTCAAACTAGGTTATTTCCCTCTGACTCATTTTTCAGGCAGGCAGGCTGGCTCAAGAGCCGCCCTTTTTTTTGTACTAACCGTTAATCCCGCCCATAGAACTCTGTGCTCCCGCCAACAGAGAAAATACAGCTTCCTGTCTCCCCCTCCCCTCCAGACACACTATAAAAACCCCGCCTTGGCCTCACTCCTCCATTACAGCCTTCATTCTCCGAATCCTCAACGTCGGCAAGAAGGAAAAATCTGACAAAATGGTAAGTGTTTATGATCTAGAGTACAGAGATTATATCAAGCTCTGACTTCAATATAGCAGAAAGGGTGCTTGGATTTTATAGACAGTTCTAACAATGAAGCAATGTACACATTATATTAATGCTTATTTTATAAACTAGACAGTTAAAAGTATGCTGATTTGATGTACAGCAGCATTATTGAGATTTTATAAATTTTGGAGGAGGAGCTCTTTTCAAATGAACAGTGAGGACTGCATTGTGGAGAAGAGGATTGAGAGCATGTCGGAATGACGCCAGAGTATTGGCGCAGTTTCCTTAGGCTATGGGGGGGGAAAGCATGTTGCAGTCAGCAGTATTTCATTAATTCCAGAGTAAAGTATTAAAGAGGACCACAAAAAAAGATCTGTTTGAAAGAAATACAAGTTAAATTGTGTCTGATGGATGTTTATCAAACTGAAGTATTTTCAAAAATCCTGATTTTGTTCAGACATTGCAATTTGTCTGTCCTCAAAGGCGCAATCTGATATCTTTCTGTGTGTGCGTTACACAAAGCAGCGTGCTACTGCTGAGGGCAGAAAGGGGGTAGGGTGGGGGCAGGGAGTGGCCCGCTCTTTGGATTTTCCCCTCTGGAGTTGGACTCTGAGAGGCTGCTTCTGGTTTTCATGGGGGAGGGGGTCAGATCCCTCTCAGGGGGGCTGCAGTAAAAGCCCTCTGTGACTCAGCACTCCAGACAAATGCTGAGTCGGGAAGCAAGGCATCGATATAAGTAGCTATTGATTAGCAGGGATATACCAAAGAAGATTGGATGGGGCTCATTTTAGGTTAAGCAAAGTAACAATTAGTACTGAATCTCTGTAGTACTGAATATTTTCAATCTCAGGATGATCTTGACTACATTTGAACTGTACTAAAGGTCGGCCCATGCATTGTTTAGGCAGTCCAAGATTCACCTTAAGGTGACGGTTAAATTTTCTTGGAGGAGAAAAAACAAGTTTGTCTTGACTGTGCACATCAGTAGTCTTCCTTGTCATGACACTATCATCTGATCAATAGAATGTGAAACAAGAAAACTAAACAATTTAATGTAATTGCTGATAATTATTTTCTTTTAATCTTTCATGATTGTGGCTTCACTAATGGCGCTTTTCCACCGCATGGTATCAGCTCGCCTCGCCCCGACTTGCATTTTTGGCGTTTCCACCGCAGTTCCATGGTACCTGGTACCTGCTAGCGGGTACTTTTTCAGCACCTTCTCGCTCTAGGTACCAAGCAAGCTTAAGTCGAGCTAAAAGGTGACGTCGGCAGACGGCCGGCCATTGATTGGCCAGAAAGTGTGACGAAGTCACGAGAGCGACTTAAAGCAACAGCGCCGCAGCTAATACTTATTACTATCAGATACAGTCCATTACACCAACAGTCTACAAGCTTTTTAAAAGTCAGATAATTTACAAAAGACTAGTTCGTCAACATGGCTAAAATTATAATGTGGGTTCTGTCCACTTGTGGGTTGCGTTGGTGTTATTTACGTCGCGTACAAAAAGACGTCAGGGCCTACGTCACGCCCCTTTCGCCGACGACCAGGAAGTACTGTTTGCGGTACAATTTGCGGTGAAAAACCACCCGTGTTTACTACAAGTCGAGTCGAGTAGAGTCGAGTCGAGTCGTGCTACATTTGCGGTGGAAAAGCGGCATAACACTAACTATTTTGAACTCTTTTCTGCAGCGTGAGTGTATCTCCATGCATGTCGGCCAAGCCGGAGCCCAGATGGGGAACGCCTGCTGGGAGCTCTACTGTCTGGAGCATGGGATCCAGCCTGATGGGCAGATGCCCAGTGATAAGACCATTGGAGGAGGGGACGATTCCTTCAACACCTTCTTCAGTGAGACTGGAGCTGGCAAACATGTGCCTCGTGCCGTCTTTGTAGACCTGGAGCCCACCGTCATAGGTAAAAGCCCTTTTTATAGTTATTTTAAGTTATTATTTAAAAATATTTTTCCTAGTACTCACAAATGAGCCAATCCTGCTTTGATTTAAACCTGTTTCAACCCTTTTGACCTACAGATGAGGTCCGCACAGGAACCTACCGCCAGCTGTTCCACCCTGAGCAGCTGATCACAGGCAAAGAAGATGCTGCCAACAACTATGCCCGTGGGCACTACACTATTGGCAAGGAGATCATCGATCTGGTACTTGATAGGACGCGCAAACTGGTAAGAAACTGCACTATTAACTGGTATTGACTTATATTTTACTACTTACAAAATGTATCTGACTTGATTGAACAATCATAACACTCTTCCTCTTGTTCAGGCTGACCAGTGCACTGGGCTTCAAGGTTTCCTCATCTTCCACTCCTTCGGTGGAGGCACTGGCTCTGGCTTCACCTCCCTGCTGATGGAACGTCTCTCTGTTGACTATGGAAAGAAGTCTAAGCTTGAGTTTGCCGTTTACCCAGCTCCTCAAGTGTCCACAGCTGTGGTGGAGCCCTACAACTCCATCCTGACCACCCACACCACCTTGGAGCACTCTGACTGTGCCTTCATGGTAGATAATGAAGCCATCTATGACATCTGCCGTAGAAACCTTGACATTGAGCGTCCAACCTACACCAACCTCAACAGGCTCATTGGCCAGATTGTCTCCTCCATCACTGCCTCCCTGCGCTTTGATGGTGCCTTGAATGTAGATCTGACAGAGTTCCAGACCAACTTGGTGCCCTACCCTCGTATCCACTTCCCTCTGGCCACCTATGCTCCGGTCATCTCTGCTGAGAAGGCTTACCATGAGCAGCTGTCTGTTGCTGACATCACCAACGCCTGCTTTGAGCCCGCTAACCAGATGGTTAAGTGTGACCCCCGTCATGGCAAATACATGGCCTGCTGCCTGCTGTATCGTGGTGACGTGGTGCCCAAAGATGTCAACTCCGCCATCGCCACCATCAAGACCAAACGTACCATCCAGTTTGTGGACTGGTGTCCCACTGGCTTCAAGGTAGGCATCAACTACCAGCCCCCCACCGTGGTTCCTGGAGGAGACCTGGCCAAGGTCCAGAGGGCCGTGTGCATGCTGAGCAACACCACCGCCATTGCCGAGGCCTGGGCCAGGCTGGACCACAAGTTCGACCTGATGTACGCCAAGAGAGCCTTCGTTCACTGGTATGTGGGAGAGGGCATGGAGGAGGGAGAGTTCTCTGAGGCCAGAGAAGACATGGCTGCCCTGGAGAAGGATTATGAAGAAGTGGGAACCGACAGCGTTGGAGAGGAGGATGAAGAAGGAGAGGAGTATTAAAAATGTCAAAAGCAACTTCCCCTTGCTGATGCACCATAACTAGCTACAAGTTCCTGATAATATAAAGGTTTAAATGGACTAGCAACATAGGAATCATTCAATGAAGTAGGCTCAGCAAACAAAAACCACCCTGCCCCACTCATAAATCCTTTTGCATTAAAACTGTCAAAAACAATAAAGCTGTCTTGGTTTTCTTCCACAAGTTCCAATCTCTATGGTAAAGGTATATTGACAGAAACTATAACCCTATAAAAAAAATTATGCTAGAATACTGCTTCACACATGGTGAGGTGGGGAGTTTCAGAACGTCCTGGCAAAGGCTATTAAGAAGACTATATAAGTCAACATGAATGACATGTCAGCAAGTTGGTTTGAGGAACCTGTTTCTGCTATTCTGCTGCTCCAGCATACTAGAACCACAGAGAAAGTTGTGTGATGATATGGCTAAACCTAACTCAGTGGTTCTTAACCTGGGTACAATCGAACCTCAGACTTGGTGAGTCAGTCTCAGGGTTACGGAGGAGGTCAAGACACATATCCGACTAATATGATTCGTGATGACACGACCAATTAAGAAGGGTTCGGTGAATGCACATATGAAACTGGTTGGGTTCAGTACCTCCAACAAGGTTAAGAACCACTGGTCTAAACCTAACCTCTCACCATGCACTAGACCATTTTCAAATATGGTTTGATAAAATGTTCCGTTCATAAACCCATGTTGACCTTCATGGGTTTCAAAGTTCTTTTTTTAATTTACTTTTATGCCTATGGCTCTTTTTTATTAGCTAAAAATGTTTAAGAGCAACCGCCTTTCTTAAATGTTGAGGCCGAAGATTTGTTTTAAGTGTAAAATATGGCACACTGGGTATAACCGTTTTCCCCCACATACATAAACCGTGTAAATAAAACTAACGATTTTAATTTAACTACCGGACTACATCAACGTAAACAATTGTAATAAAACTTTGGTCGTGTCATTTTGAGATGAAATACATACCTCACGTTGGTCGAAGCATGGATGTATAAAGTTGTAACGTCGATCATTAGACTAGGAGCACTTTCCGCAAGATTCGTTCAAAAGGAAGTTAGCTAGCCTAGATACCTTGACGAACGTGCACGTAACATTGCATAGTGGAAATTCCTTAGTGATGTAAGCATTAGGCTCCGGCTTGACTCACAGTCACAATGTGAAACGTGTTGACGAGCTAACTAACGTTGCATACACTGCAATCTATTTTGTCTTGACTAACTTGGGTCAGATTCTTGGTCGGTGGTGTCGGTTGGTAAACATGGGCGCTCCTCGAAAAACAAGCGTGATATCTACTATCGCCTGGTCAAGGACGAGGGCTGGAGGGCAAGGAGCGCTTTCAAACTGCTGCAACTGCGGACTGTTCAAGATCAGCTCCACCCGGTCCTCCCTCTCCAATGTGATTAGCGATACGCTTAAGCTAAACATGTTCAGCAGCTTCGATCGTCTCTAGATGTCTATCCGCGTCTTGACCTCTCCCAGGTGTAAGGAGGGAAGTGGATCTGTGCGCAGCGCCAGGCAGTTGGAGCCAAGTCCTCAGTCGCAAACTCAGGTTCGGTTCGTCCTCTAACTCGGCTTGACTAACCCTGGTTTACATCGGAAATATATATGTTCTATGCTTGCTCTATCCTGCCACAGTAAAGTCTGTGTTTGTTGTAACTCGCATGGCGAATAAAACAAATTATGATTCTGACGAGGATGTGATTTTGATGTGGTGATCTGACAGAGGAAAAGAGGAAGGGAGTGAGGAAGTGAAGATTGTGGCTGTTGACCTCCAGGCCATAGCCCCGCTCCCAGGGGTCACGCAGATTAGTTAGTTAGGGTGGTGTGTATTCAAAATGTTCCAGAAGAACTCCAGAAAGGGTGTGTGTGGGGAGGTGTATTTGTCCTTGTTTACATGTTGTGTCTTGTAAGAATGCTACACTGTGCTGTATTCTGGGACCTAATCATTGTCTGTGCATCTCAGATGTTGATTTCAACCAGCTGGAGGGCCCGAATTGGGTCATCGTTCCTTTCCTGGCATGTGGGGATCTGAGTGTGTTTGACTCTGACAGAACCTATCCACTCCAGGGGCCGGTTCTTCGTATGTTGCTAACTCAGTTAGCCGGATTTGATTGTTGACGATTTGGCATGATCTTGGATCGTTTGGTTCTTCGAAGCTCATCCTAGACTTGTTGTCATAGCAACAGGTCCGTAAACTCAAAACTGCTCGGGAGCAGGTTTACTTCATGTAAACAAGATTAGATTGAGGCTTTATAAGCGGAGGAGATAGGGAAGTATGTCGCAGCCATATGCGAGCAACCTCCTTCCCCGGAAGGTGGGAGAATAATTCGCAGACCTTTTCTAATTAATCGGGTATTGCGGGATTAAGTGTAATTGTTGAGAGATACCGTTTTTTTCAGCCTTTTTCTTTGTGGCTGTTATAAATAGACAAACACATCGTTTAACAGTGGTTTTTAAAAAGGAGGGAAAATAAGTGGCTTTAAAAAAATAAAGGCTATCATTTTGTAGAATATTCTTGTATTTCACTTTTACTTTAATTTGTCTGCTACTTTTCGCCAGCCCACTCTCCTGGCATTTGCAGACTTTGAGGTGTTCCCTGTCGTTTTAATTAACGACTCAAGTTCGGCATAACTTTTTCCATGAAAAGTTCTGATTGGGAGAAAAAGTGGGCACGTTCTTTGGTCATGCTGAACAGCCAATAGCAGCGTTGCTGACCAATGTTTCTACTATCGATACATATCCCCTTTTAAGCCAACGCATGAACGCGCTATTATCTCAGATAACTAAATCCAGAGATACTAATCATACACAACAGGTTTGATCGAAGAACCCAGTTAGCCGGATCATGGTTAGCAGGATGAAATCATCTTGGATGTGTCATTTGATCTCGGATATATTAAGCGACGTACGAAGAACGGGCCCCTGGTCCTGCCCCCCTTACTGAAACATGTTGTTTCAATTATGCTTGATATTTTAGAAATAATGCACCACTGACAATAATCCACTACTCCACTACCCACCCTACCAACAGGCTTGTGATTTGCGCAAGAATAACCTATTGGCTAAAGAGGGCTCCCCTTCCCTCCCATTGGATGAAGCTCTTACCTCCATGGAACTTTCAAACCAGGAAGGAGATGACTCTGCCCTTTCGCCAGTTTTCTCCATTTACATTTATTCATTTAGCAGACACTTTTATCCAAAGCGACTTACAGTAAGTACAGGAACATCCTCCTTGAGACAAGTAGACTGAAGTGCCTTGCCCAAGGACACAACGTCATATAGCCACAGCCAGCGCTCGATCTCACAACCTTCCGATCATGAGGCCAACACCTTAACCAGTTGAGCCATCTGACCCAGAAACACAGCAACCATTAGGACAAGTTCCCTTTTATTCCTTCTTTCAAGCATTCATTTGTCCCTATTCCTGGATAGATGAATTGCGCCTGGTGTGCCAAGGCTTTTAGCCATAGTTGTTCAGAGAACTTTGTACAAAAACCTGAAAACACCCAAAACACAAAAGGGATACATAATAGGAAGAGTCACACTACATAGACGCTGTAAGGAACAACACAGTTATTTCACTGGTTACCTGTCCCGGCCTTCACCCTGGTTGGGTCACTGGGCGAGAGGTCATCTACCCAGCTGTAGCAGCTGCTGTCCATCGCTGCGTTGCAGACGGGGAGCAGGGAGCGCTCACACCTCATTGACTCCAGGTCAGACTTCTTGGAAGATCTGTCAATGGTGGTAATGCACTATCTGTCCATTTTGCACGTCCATTTTGCACGTCCATTTTGCACATCTGCACATCTGTTACTGCACCACCTGTACATTTTGTTCATTTTGCACATCTGTTCATTGTTCATCTTGCACATCTGCTTATTGCATCATTTGCACTAACTGTACATACATGCAACCTGGTAACTTCTGTTTAATTTCTGTTTAATACTGTAGTATATTGTACCACACAGCTTATGTACATACCCTGTATATTCTGATTATACTGTTCATACTATGTATATTCTGAGTATACCCATATTTATTATATTCTGTTGGATTAACTGTTTTGCACTTCTGGTTGGATGCTAACTGTATTTCGTTACCCTGTACTTGTACCTGTGTAATGACAATAAAGTTGAATCTAATCTAATCTAAAACATTCACAGCTGTTGAAGGTGACTCACATAGATATCACAAGTCAACAGATGGACTTGGTTGACCAACAGAGCACCCCTGACAATGGTACCAATCCATGGGTCTGACAATTTGATCACAGAATTCATGACAAGCAAATGTTACCTGCTGCATGAGAACAAATAGATGTCAGTATTAAGCATGATGCTTGTCTTCGCATGGAGAGCACTTTCAAAATGATAGATATGGTTCAGTTAGTTTACTGTTCTTGAATAGTAAATGAATATATACTTGTCTAACACAAGTTTTACCTTAGAATTGCATACGTCACAAACAAAACAAGATGATGTTCGAATGGCACTCAGTGCCAACTCAGTGGTCCCCAACCCCCAGGCTGTGGACCAGTACCGGTCCGTAATCAATTGGTATTGATACCGCCCAATCTAGGGGTTGTTTACACAGTAGTGAAAACAGTGAGTTTCAGGGTGTCCTTTGCTAAAAGTGGCTTGTGCAGAGTGCAGTGGGATTCTGGGTGGGTGTGTGGGGTGTTGGTAGTTTGTGGCAATGTCATACTGAGTCCTTGGCCCTGTTGAAGAGGGCAATGGGGCAATGGCAGAAGGGTAGAAGCTGTTCCTACGGCAAGAGGTTTTGGACCTGATGACTGTGTGAATGATCAGAGAAAGTCAGTACTCGCAATTGCAGCAGTTAACATGAAGAGGTTTATTACTCATACAACGGTTACAAAATAGGCAATTTTCATACTTGTAATATTTTTTTATTTGCGTTTTTAGGATTTGCTAGAGGTATACAACATTAATCACAAACATATTTTACAATAATCTCAATGGCACATGAAGAGAAGAAGTGGGTGCACACAAGACGTTAGTAATTTTTTTCAAGGGTTAGTCAAATGAAAGAACAAGTGGATGGGTTGAATTGGAGAGTTGTTCATGTAAACAATCACACTTTATGAGACAGGAAGAGTCAGAGAGAGTGCTACCTGGCAACCCTTCCATCCCCACCTTCTCTTCAACCATTGCTGATTATATAAATATTAGAGTATTCTTCCTTAAAAGACAGAGAGAGTCTGCTCCAATCAGCATTCTAGCTATTTTCAACAACACTTCTCAGAGAGAGAAATGAGAGAAAGAGGAAACTAGGTCATTGGCATCACCAGATGGCAGAATTAATCAAAGACATCCAAGGGCCATTCATCATCAGTTTTCTAGACAGAAGGCAAGGTAAGACACAATTGATGATTTCAAATACAATTCCATGTGCAAAGGAGGTGTACTGAGTTGGGAGTGTGAGGTACAGGCAAGCAGGGCTGGATCAAGTTAGTTTCACTGGGGAAGGGCTTTCAGGATCGCGTTCACCTCTTCAGCAACAGCTGTCAGCGCAAATTCAAACTGATCCTGTAAAGGGATACAGCTGTTTACTACAATATGCATGTAAGACATACAAGATGTAAGCAAGCAAAATAGAATTATATGTTTGAAACCTTTCTGGTAGAAAGATTTGATAATGAAAATAAATCATACCTTGGTGCGCACCATTCCTGGTCTCTGGTCACGAACGTGCTCCAGTGAAGCCGCGATATCAATCTCTTTCACTCCTGGAATAAGATGTTATCATGAGACATTATTTAGAGTCCACTACCTTCCTATGGGTGGGAGAAAGTACTGCATGAATACTACATAGTTCTCACCCTTAGCCATGCGGTTCAGAACCATATCAATCAGGATGTAAGTGCCGGTCCGACCCGTACCATCACTGTGTGAGAGTTAGGACTCTGGGTTAGAATGTTTAATATTGTAAAGTGGGCAAGTAAATACATCCTACTGACACGTCATCCAGGGGTGATGTACTTCTAAGTTATTTGTATCCTATTTGTATTGTATTTTTACATTGTATTTTGTGTAATCCTGTTTCATTTCTTATTATTATATCACATATCTGTTCTGTGTTTGCTCTTTTCTGCCACAGTGAAATCTATGTTTGTAAATCTTGCATAGCGATTCGTGATTCTGATTCTGAAAACATGATGCGTGTGCACCACACCCTGGAGGGAAATGGTACTGCATGTGATTGGTTTACCTGCAGTGCACGATGATGGGACAGGATCGCCCTCTGTAGCACTTGTTCACCTTTCTGTCAACATACAGACGCAGAAAAAAAGAGAGAGATCAAAGAAATTATACCTTCTCACAAGAATTTACAGGTTTATCGATCCATATATTCCTGCTGAGAACATAGAGACGTTTCAATCTGAGACACAAAGGTTATCATAGAAAGTAGTTTTTAAATGCAGTTGAAGACGGTAAATGATCTGCTCTTAACAGCCATGAGGGAGAACATTGCCCATTTCCTCTAAACGTAAATGGAAAGCAGTTTCAAGCCAGTCTCAGATGAGAACATATTCAAGAGAAGAAACAACCAATGGTAGACGTAGACAGTTTGACTTCTCACTTACAAATCAGTCAGGAGTTCAACAGTAACCCTAAAATGAAATAAGACTTTTGGACGTACTATGTACTCCGTAACAACAGAGAAAATGGCAGGAGTGAGAGAGAGTGAGTGAGAGAGAGAGCGAGAGAGAAAGAACCAGAACACAGGGGATAAATAATGAGCAAGGATTCAGCGATGGACCTCCTGCTGCAGCCACATCTGTCCATGATCATTTTTGTGACTATGCAACTGGAACCAGACTACTAGCTGCAAATCACAAAGATGACACAGACAGATATGTAAAAAAACCATGGGCCCCGCTGACCTCCATCGCACAAGGGGGAGCAAGTGAGAAGAGGGACAGAGAGAGACTGAGAGAAAGAATGAGGGGTGGCAGGGATGAAGGGAAAGGAAGAAAATATATTCAGTAACCCATAGTGAGTGAATGATACAGGAAGTCATGGAAGAGACTCATGTTGCGGATGAATGAGATGTAGTGAACAGAGAGAGAGGGTGGAAACACGAATTACGTTTTTATTGGGATAGAGCACCTTCTATCTGTCATCATATGATCTCATGTGATACATGTACAATACATGTATACATATAATGCATTCATAGTACAGTTGAAGAGTGTGATGCACATGGACTATAGAGCGTTCCAAATATCCAGCACTGAAAAGGGGCTATGTTGTATGCAGTACCTGCGGAAGTCCAGTAGAGGGCGTGTGGAGTTGGGGATGCCCTGAGCAGGCCAGCTGAGGAAGTGGAACTGGGTGAGCGTGCGGGTCTCCTGGGTCTGAACGTTCTTCAGGTAGAAACTACGCACCAAGAAGTCGTTACACCAGATGTGCTCTGAAACAAGGTTCACCTGAAGGACCCACGTTCCAAAAAAAGGATTAGGGGCAGGAGCGCACTGACGGAGGCAGACTGATGCACGGTTGAAAAAGGAGCGCTGACCTCGTAGATGTGGTAAAGGGATGAACCCTCGTCAGGCCAGTAGCGATCACACTGCTTCTCTCCATCCTCGACGAGCGCAGTCATCATAACTATCACAGTGCAGCCGTTCTCCCACACCATCTACACAACAAGGATTGTAGAAGCACAAATCTTTTTTTATGTATTTTTATTTCATTTAGATAACCAATAATAAAACCAATTACAACCAATAAAACCAAAATCCATTGTCAGAATCCTCATGTCCAAAAGATCTAGTCAATCTAACCTGCCAGAAGTCTGAGATGGTGTGCGACAGAGGCCCCTGGGTCGCGATGTAAGCAGGCATCCGGGGGTCGTGCTCAATCTAAGGTATCAGAGGGCAAAGGTCAGGGGTCAACACCGACTACCGACTACAAAAGAGGGACGCCATGGACACCAGTCTCCATGGTGACAGCTCCATTCACCCACACTTAGTCATTTGTGGGGGAGGGGGTTGTCTCGCTCTCTAGATCAGGGGTCAGCAAACCTGGTTCTAGGGAGCCAATGCCTTGAATATTATAGTTGTGTCATGTTTCCCTCATCTAGCACACCTGATTCTAATGAAGGGTCGTTACGAGTCTTTCACAGAGTTCGATAATGACCCTTTATTAGAATCAGGCGTGTGCTAGAGCAGGGAAGCATAAAATCTTCAGGACTGCGGCTCCCTAGGATCAGGGTTGCCTACCCCTGCTCTAGATGGATGTGACTAGGTAAGTGGGGGGTTGCTGTGTGGCATGTTAGGGTGTATAAGATTGTGACTGGGGACGGGGGGGATGGCGGGGGGGATGGCGGGGATGGCGGCTTACTATAGTACTGGCATTGATGTAGTCAGTCCTGGAAGGGTTGGTCTCAGCCTTTAGCTTCACTCTGGAGTGGTCATCTGCACAACAGAACATCATCTCACTCAAGCGGAAAGAAAGGTTTTAGATTGAGTTGACAGCAGATGAAGGCAGGTGTGTGAATATCCGGGGGAGGACAAAAGGGAGCTCACAGGGGACAGAGTCTGGGCAGCGGTTCTTCTTCACGTTGCCCTCGCTCTGGGCCACGGACACTGTGCTGGGCTCAGCTTGGTAGGAGCAAAGCGCCTCCCACTCCTTCATCAGACGGTCCTTGTTCTTCAGGTGATCCTCCATGTAGGCCTGAGAAACAGCAGACGCTCTCCATGACACCCTTACCTTGGCTCAGACTTTCACAGTTCACCAACAGTGCTTATGTGATCTTTAAGGTATATCAGGGGTAGGCAACCCCGGTCCTCGAGAGCCATAGTCTTGAAGGTTTTAGATGTTTCTCTGCTCCAGCACACCTGATTCAAATGAACGGGTCATTAGAGGCTTCCACAGAGCTTGATAATGACCCATTCATTAGAACCTGGTGTGCTGGAGCAGGGAAACATCTAAAACCTTCAGGACTATGGCTCTTGAGGACCAGGGTTGCCTACCCCTGCGGTATATCATTGCAGTCTACTGTAGTCAACCTGTCAATATTGTCTGAACCAGGGGTGCACACACTTTTTCAGCATGCGAGCTACTTACAAAATTACAGAGTCAAAGTGATCTACCTACTATAAAATTGCGCAACATATAATTATTCAGAAATATATTGAAAATTCTTTATAAGAACCATATATGTTAGTATACCTTGCATAATTGTGTGAACCCATATTGCTTGTTACAACCCCAACACAAAATAAGGAAATCAGTTTACAAATCAATAACGTTTATACAAATAAAAACACAGGGATCAAGGAGGACTGCCAGTGGCACCAAATGAAATAAATAAATAATAACCCACCCCCCTTGACAGGTGCTAAATAAATAAATACAGTGGGTGGTGCTCACTCTAACCTGGGGTTGTAACACAGGTAAACCTACGTGACGTTAGAGCCAAGCCTCACTCAAGGCTGACTCGCATAAATAAGTGGAGCCAAATAATGCAGTCAAGGATGTTGCACATTTCCTTATGTTGGAGTACTTTTCCTCTGCGTGTAAGCTCCAGAATTGTCCATGGGCTCTGGCCTTCAGCTCAATGTCGGCTTGTAGAGTCAAAATCTCATCTTCCACTCCAGAAGAGTTCAGATGAAACAGTGTTGTAATTTTTGATGCGAGTGAAACAACATCAGCATCTTCCCGAAAAGGGTACTAGCACATGAATGTAGCGATTTGCTCGAATAAAGCAAAGTCTTGACTGCTGTCCTGACAACTGGGATTTTAGTTCCTTAACCTTTCTCCTTCTCAACTCACTTTTCGGATGGAAGTTAGTGTCGTTTTTATGTACAGTCCGAAAATGCCGCTCCACATTTCCCTTTTTCGGTATAGCGATTGCAGTCTGGCAGATGAGGCAAACGCACTTTGAAAATGACATAGTGAAAAAAAATCCAACTCCCATTCCGTATGGAAATTTTAAATTTAGTCTATTTATTTGGTCCAGCTTCCCCACACATTTTTATACTCTTAAATTTAGAAGTCGTCAATTGGAAGATAACTCGCCAATATGAGCACATGCGCAGAGGTCAGATTGGTCAAACCGACTGTCAGTCAAGTGACAAATGTCATAGTGAGGATAATTGGTCTACGTTTGCATTTTGTCTATCCATATAAGATTTGATCTTGCTGTTTGTAAGTCTTGTTAAACTTGATTTAATATATATTTCAATAAATCTGTAAAAAAAAAAAAAAGGGCGTTTACGTTGTAATGCTATGCGATCTACCAGTAGTACCTTCGCGATCGACCGGTCGCACCCCTGGTCTGAACTGTGGAAATGATTTTCTTAAAGCCTATATTCTTGCAATCTTCAGCCAAGAAAAATACAGGATGTATTGTAGGTCCACACTGTGGGCACACAGCTAGAAAGGCCTATGGAAGGTCACTCACCAGGATCATGTGACCAGTGGAGATGTCCATGTTGGACTGGGCTGGCTCCTCACACCAGGAAGGGGTGGAACTGTGGGAGCTGGGGCTGGGCTGGGGCGCATCGCTGAACTGGGATGACACACTGCTCACCCGGGAGGTGTCCGTCCCTCCTCCTCCTCCACCCAGCGCTCCTCCACCTCCTCCTCCACCAGAGCTGGCCCCTCCCGCACCTCCTCCAGCTCCCTCCAAACGGCTGAAGGCTCCTTTGGATGCCATGTGCTGGCGACATAGGTCCTGACGAAGCAAGTTCAAATCAGTCACATAGGCTGAATGAAGTGTTTGTAACAGTGGTTTCCACACTGGCAAGACAGTAAGTAAGTAAGCAAAGTTTATTTGTATAGCACTTTACTCAGAAAAAAATCACAAAGTGCTTTACATAAAAAATTATACATACAGAAAATATAAAATTACCAATTCAGGCATAAAAACATAAAGAAAAATAAACATAAAAACCCTCACCTAACTAAAGGCCTGCCTAAACAACAAGGTTTTCAGCTGCTTTGTAAAAGCCTCAGTGGAGCTTAAAGACAGCCATCCTTGCTAAACCTATTATACAGTGTGTGACCAGTCTGGGCCAGCACAACAAAGTGACACAGGTTAATACAATGCCTGTGGTGTGTGTTTTTAAGGCGTGTCCAACCTGGTATTCCTGGTGCGTGACACTGCCTCCCTCCGGCCCCAGGCCCAGCTTGTCCGAGGCCAAGCGGTGGACGTGGTGACGCAGGCATGTGATGGTCATGGCAGCAACAAGGACGCCGCCCACACAGGCCACGCTGACCAGCGTGAAGAACGCTCCTCTGGAGCCCTGTGTGACCCTGGTGGCCTGAGGCAGCCCCTGTCCATCGTTTCTCTAGAAGACAGGGTAGAGAGGGGAAGAGAATGAAGGAGAGAAAATGAACGTTTGAGAACAGAAAACGCAGGATGGATTCATCCTCAGCACGCATCATAGCAAGGGGTGAGAATCGAAAGGAGGTTCATCCAAAAGGGAGAAGGGGCTTGGCCGCTGCCATGGTAACAATAACCCTACCGCGCCCTAACCCTAATCTCTGTACTCAACGTCGGCAAGAGGAGAGTGGAGGAACAAAGATCTTGTGTGACAAAAAAAAAATCGTCTTTAGCCTGACCGCTCAATTATTCCTGCTGTCTTTCATCTCTCCTCCTCCTTCCTGGTGGAACGGTTGCCTGTCTTGCCCTGCTGACCTCTTTCCCCTCCTCAGAGGCCCCAGGAATGTGCTGCCGGGTGAAGGAGGAGGAGCCAGTTTTAAGACACTGGGGCCAGGGACAGTGGGGCCGATGAGGAGGTGTCACACCTGTTCTTCTAACAGGGCCCCAAAAGGGAAATTATGTGAGTTAAAATAGAGATTGGGGAAGTAAACATTTAAAAATAAAATGAATGACACAGAAGACATGATCTGACACAAGGGAATGCATGGGTGTGGGTTTGGTGGGATGGAGATTAGCCTAGTGTGTGGTACATGTTGGAGAACCGATATGGTATGAACCGATATGGTATGAATTACAGGAAACTGCTTGAAGTTTATGGTTCAATAAATATAAGCCGTATAAGAGATCTTCTTGTCACTACCAGGACATAGATTTTGATGACTAAATGTGGGTGGTAAAACATGGTTCATATGAGTATGAAAATAATAAAAGTCTCTAAAACATTAACCATTCTGATCTCTGAACCATTCCAAGTGTGACTAGTAAATTCTTTCGACGGGCTATTCTAGCATTTAAAGCCTATTTAAAATGTCTGGTGAATAGCCACATACAATACACGTCAACTGCGGATCATGCGACTCCCCGGGCAACTAACTGAGCATCCCCGGTTTGCGTGAGCGACACTGCAAAGAAAAAAAAGAGCTATTTTGGTTTCACAAAGCACTTCTGTGTATTACGATTTTCAATCTGACAACGAATGCACTATCCGTTCGTCTCTGTGTTAAACGCAAATGTAGACTAGATGTGATTTTAAGCATTTAAACAAAGACGAGCAGAATTAAGAAACAAACGTTTTGGAATTCAATGGTCGGTAGATATTTCAGTGAAAGTAGATCGGCAACACTTACATGATTAGACTGTCCGGTATATTGTATAGACGATATATAAGCACTGCCTTCGTTTCGGTTCCTTTATGATTCGGATGGAGACTGACAGAACAGATTGTTTGATTGAATTTTGGCAGCAACATTACTGCGAGGACTTGGCGGTACAATTAAATGGGACGCGCTGCGCGCATGACATGGAGACAGGGGGAGTGAGCTGGAGCTCTCTTGGGGTTTGCACATGTGGTTGGTACATTCCCCACGAGGTTGTCATGGTGAAGTGGCCATAGAGACAACGAAGGCATGAATAGACGATAGGGATTGATTGATAGATTTTCAGTTTATTTTGAATTTATTTTTAAGAATCAAATGCACTCACATTTGAAGATGCAAGAGAGGCTCAAACACGTGAACGGGAACACAAGCTTACCTCCCCAACACCAGTCTGAACAATCTTCAAGTTTGTCTCTGACTCCAGGAAGTTCTTTTCCACAACTGAAGAAAAGCGCAGAAGAGGGTTGATTCACAGTAGAATGACAGCACCAGTCTGATTTATGGCGTATATACTGTTTATATACTGCTTATAAACTGTTTATACTGTTAATGCACTGCTTATGCAGCTCACCAGCTTTATTTGCCAC
Source organism: Protosalanx chinensis (assembly GCA_030340685.1). Lineage (NCBI taxonomy): Eukaryota > Metazoa > Chordata > Actinopteri > Osmeriformes > Salangidae > Protosalanx > Protosalanx chinensis. The sequence continues at coordinate 5,082,534 of CM059333.1, forward strand.
ATCCTCAGCACTCAGGTTCTGACTGTTTGGTCGGATTCTAAAGGTCAGCGCGGGCCCCACCACACTGCAAGGGAAGAACACACAGGAGCTTAGAAGGAACGGTTAGCTCTTTAGCTTGGTCAGGGAGAGAGGGAAGGAGGAGACTAGTGATGCCAAGCAGGAGTAGGCGTGTTCGGGGAAACGAGGGCAGAAGAATGAATGCCACCTCTGCAAAGCCTGGTGGGTTTGCTACCGTGGGTGGGGAGATGGGGGCTCTCTCCATTGCACCTGTGTCTAAGCTGGTGGGTGGGGGTGGTGGTGGGGGGATGGCAGGCAGGGAGTAAAGGGGGGAGGTCAGGTTTGGGTGTTTGGATCGGGAGGAGGTTTAGCGATTGTTTGTCGAGTGGGAGAGGGGAACGACTTGGCTGTTCAATTTTGGCGTAGTATAGCACCGACCATCTCCACGGTTAGCTGAGGTGAGCGTGAGCCCAGCGGGTCACCCTCTCCCTGGGCTCTCCTCTGCCCTGAGCTGCCTGCCAGGGGGGGGCCTACCTGATGTTGATGAAAGAGCCAGTGGAGAGGTGTATCCTCTCTGCCAGGATCTCCAGCAGACGCACTCCGTCGTACAGACTGAGTGGGCTGCAGAGAGATACACACACATTCATCGACAAACATCCACACCCCCAAGCACGCTGTTTACGCATACGGCAAACAGACACGTTACACGGACACACACGCCAAACAGACACAGATGCACACGCCAAACAGACGTACACAGACGCACACACCGAACAAGCTCCCACTCATCCGTGCGCACAAAGGATTTTAGCAAGATGGAAAGGGCCATTTGGAAAAAGGAGATGAAACCTCTGGTTTGTGACGATGTATCCGTATTCTTCTCGTCCTTGGGAGGTCCCTGGTTCTTTCTTCCCCTGTTTTGCTCCTGTCTGGGCTGCAGTTATCTTCTCTTTCACCCTGGCCCCCTCGGTGCCATGGGGGGCCGAGGGGCCTGGGGTAGGCCCCTTGTGTTCCGGGGAGGCTGGAGGCCCAGGAGCCAGGACTGGGGGGGTGGAGGGGGCACCGAAAAGGCCATTCTCCACCTTGTGTGTCATAGCCCCTTCAGTGATCTTATGAAACAATAACAAAGCAAGAGCAGTTATAGCAGGATCTACTGTAGCAGAATGCCATCTGCCAATGTTCAATAATTACTAAAGGATTATGGTATGGTTTGGTATATAGTCATTAGAGTGCTCTTGACTGTTACTTGCTCTTCAAAGTATCTATCGAAGGTTGATATTCACAGAGCCATGTAGTGTTACAGATTAATCACATAAAACCTCTAAATGCTTTTGTTACACAGTGGGGACTGGAGCAATGTTGAATGACATGTGCACAGTAAGATCAAGTTCACATGCTGACATCTACTGGTCATATGTCAAAATAACATAAAGCCTCTTCGGATGCCATAGGGTAACGTTTTCATCCATTCAGTTAAGGTTAACTGAAAACATGAGATTTTCCAAAGAAATTACCTTTTTTCTTGTGACATCGATGTTCCGGTATTTATCTAAATAACAAACAATACAAATGATGAGATGCATCACCTAAAATGATGGAAACATTAGCTTTTTTAACCAAACATCCCCCTAAAGAGGATAGGCCGTATCAATACTAGCAACCTATGTTGGGGCTCTCCATCTGAAGCTGTTTGAGGGCTGCAGGCAGGTTGACAAGCTGTTCTGGAGTCAAGTCCTTTATGTTGATGCCGTAGTGGTTTAGAAGCAGAGCGAGCTTCTGCAGGGAGTCCTCTGCACAGACAAGGACAGGCTTGTTAGGACACCTGACTTGATGTGATTCGTGGCACACACCTGCCCCCAAACAAACATCACCGCCCCCCTGGCTGTGTCAACATTACGTTGTATATTTGGGCAAGGCACTTCACCCTACTTGCCTCAAAGAGAGCATCTGATAAATGACTGAAAGTACGAACGCTAGACACAAACTCACCGCTGTATCCAGCCAACGAACCGTAGTCCTTCGGGGGCGTCTTCGGTTCCTGCTTCTGCTGCTTGCTGACTTCAGTTTCCTGGGAAATGTAGTCCTCGGTGTAGTCCAGGGGGAAGTCCAGTTCTTGGAAGAAGGGCGAGGCAGAGAGAGGTGTTGCCCCCCTGTGGCGGAAGGCCGGCTGGGCAGGGGAGGACAGGTACAGGGAGACTAGGTCCTGCAGCATCTGGCGGTCTCTGTCCCGGGGGCGTGTGCCTTTCCCCCCTGAGCGGGAGGAGGACCGGTGGAAGTTATCCATCTCCAAGGAGTTGAGGGAACGCTCCTCTTCATCCTGGTAACCATAGTTTTGCTGCAAGGAACACATAACCAACCTAAATTTAAAATGAATATACATATTGTGATAGATGTCATATGGGTGAGTGGTTAGGGAGATGGTCTAGTAGTATGAAGGTACCCAGTTTGAACCCTGGCTGTGGCAACATGACGTTGTGTCCTTGGGCAAGACACTTCACCCTACTTGCCTAAGGGGGAATGTCCTACTTGCCTAAGGGGGAAGTATGCATGTACTGTATAATTGCTTTGTTGATGTATAAATGGTGGCTACTTCTCTGTGTATGTTGGTGCTTTAAAGGTGTGTTCCCAGTGTGTGTGTTAATGTGTGTGGAGAGTGAGAGTTCTACCTGGCGGTAGGAGTAAGGGTCCATGAGGGGAGCTTGCATGTGCAGAGAGGATTGGGGTGGATCAACGACCATGTAATCTAGGTTCTTCTGCATCAGGTCTGGGTTGGGCTGGCCTCCCTCAGCCTTGGCCTTGGGGTTCTGCAGTCTAGCTAGATTGTTACCAGGGTCCTCAGAGGATCTGAAGGATATAAATGTATGAGTACACAGTACACACCTTTCTTTCCCGTCAAAGTTGTGGGGAATTCCTTAACAGAACTATTTTAGATGTCTTACTGAGACATGGGTTTGTCTGGTTGTCCAGGTGAGGGGTGGAGCTGTGGAACACGAGCCATCTCCTTACCAATCACATACTGGGTGATGTCATCCTGCCAAGTGAGCCCTGCATAACCATAGGCCAACCCAAATGTCAATCCCAGCAGCCAGAGGTGGAGTACAACTTTATTATGTAAGTCCCATCCCCATATAGCCTCCAAAGGACCAGATAATGTCCCGTAATTCAGCTTCTGCAGCAACTTTATCGCCATCGCTATGGAAACTGTTGACTCGAACAGCCCCATTGCGACCCTGTGGGAGTTGTGCAAGTGAATGTGTTTGCACAGGTGTGTGCGACATCCATCACCTTGCATCATGAGCTCCTTGAGCACCTCCTGCAGTCTATGCAGCACAGACACCGAGACCTGGTACCTCACCCTCTGCTGGTGGGTGCTCTGCTGGGCCAGGCACTGCCCAAACAGACCATCTGCAGAGCACAGAGTAGATACACACACACACACACATTCACACAAACACAATAGTGAGCGTCTGTAGGTTGCGTATGTGAGAGAGAGTGAGTGAGTGAGTGAGTAGGTCTGGGTGAGTCATCGTCACCTCGCTATCTCTCCATCTCTCCCGCCCGCTCAGACGTACACATGAGGGAGACACTACCGTCAGCCCAGTGATGTCACTGTTGCCATGGAGAGGACGAGGGAGAGACGGGATTGGTCGGCCGCGGTCGAAGCGCAGAGGATGTGTTTACACTGTGTTCTCACACAGATGTCAAGAGAGGAGATAGCGGGCCATCTCACACACACGGTCAACCGAACACACATTGAATGACTCACAGACTCGACATGCTCATGCAAACCAGGCAGCGCCCATTGAAAACAGCGACAAACAAACACAGGCAGACAGCCTGTGTGGACATAGAGGTGCTTATAACAAGAGGGGACTTGATGAAGTCAGGGGCACAGTTTGTCTGCTCAGAACATGCAGGAAAGCACGGAGAACTGTACGTAGCGCAAACTATAAAAATGAGCTATATCTGGTACAGCTGATAAAGTCAGAGAAAAGAGAGATAAAGAGAGATGATGTACAGCAGGGTACTGGGCGGCAGGCAGATAAGGCTTGGACATTAGGACGGTTCCCTTCCAGAGATGAAACTGACCATCGGAGCAGGGTTGGTCACTGGGGCAGAGCTTCCTCTCAAACAGACAGCCTGGAACACAGGGGAGGAAAGGGGAGGGAATGGGAGGGTCAGATGAGGGGAGGGGAGAGAGCCCATCACCATCGCAGTCTTTGAACATGGCAGGTGGCAAGATGGCGACATATCTCGTTAACGTTTCTGTGAACGGGGTGACCTTTCACTGGCCTTCAATCTGCAAATGCGTCTGCGTGTGTGTTTACGGAGAGTGGACATCACTGCCACGCCAGAGTATGTTACCCAGCAACTAGGGTGAACGGCTTTATGGACCGTAAGCAGCAACGTCATACCTGTTCAGACATAATGGTCTAAAAACTATGATTTGCATGACTAATCTTCTGTCTTCCATCCCATCTTTCTCTCAATCTTGTGTTCACCACCACTCTGTTCCTGTCTCTGTCTCTGTCCCCCCCCACCCCCCCACCCTGTCTTTGCCTCCATCCTATACTCTCCCACTCCCTCAACCACTAACTGGACTATCTCCACAGAGTCCGTCACAAAGCACCAAAGCTCACTGATTAGCCAAAGGCCCTGTCAATCACACATCACATCCAATAACATACAGCCACTTGATTTTTCTTTTTTTTTTGTTATATAAAATATGTTATGATTTCTAAAGATATATATATATATATATATATCTTTAGAAATCATAACATATTTTCCTTGTCATTGTTGACAACCTCCTGTAGAAAATTCATCTAAACAATTAAGTAATGGGATCCAAAATTCATGGAAGATATGGCCGCGATCGCATTTTTCCAGGGTTAATTTCTCTAAAGGTAAAAAGGTGGACATTTGTTCCAAAAACATCTTAAAGGTTGGTGGTGAATCATTTTTCCAAAATAATAAAATACATTTCTTTGCAAAATATGTTATGAGTATCAGTATTCTGGATTTTTTCCTATCTAAATGAAAGTCTAGGGACTCATTTAATAAATAAAAACAGGGGTTTAAATTAAATTCCAATTTCAAAACAGATTTTGTAAAATTATGAATACAATTCCAAAAATCACTCAAGAACTGACATTCCCAAAACATGTGTAGGAAAGATCCCTCTTCCTTTTTGCATCTAGGACATTTTGATGAGTTATCCTTTAAAATTTTATGCATTTTTATTGGTGTGAGGTAGAATTTGTGAATGAACTTCCAATTAGCTTCTTTGATTTTATTACTTGTATATGGGAAATATATTCTCTCACAAATATTAGACCAAGAATTTTCATTTAAAACCAACCCTAGGTCCACTTCCCAGATCTTTAGTAGAGTTTGAAAACATGAATTACCCTTCACGTTTGATTTTTCTAATGAAATCCATTTCTGAGTGTTCAATACTGAGTGAGTTACAAGTGTGTGTGTGTGGGGGGGGGGTTCTTTACAATTACAAGCATCACAGCAGCATTCTTCTTTGTTTTCAGTGGGGATTTATTGTTGTCTGTGTTCCCTTAACAATTAATAAATCAATGTTGGATGAGTCAACGCCTCCCGGACCGTGTCATAGCAACAGTGGCTGCAAGATAGTTCCTGCAAAGGTGTCTCCCACACTACACTACAATGACCACGGTCAAAAATCCAGGGTCTTATTCATAGAAATAAACTTTACCCTTTGTGAAAAAGAAAATGTTCTTACTATTTGCATCATACAGAACCTAGTTGACTGATATACAATACTTTCCAGAGCACAGCCTGATTATGCAAGTGGGTGTTTCCTGTGCTGTGAAGTGACACTTGCACGGACACTCTTTAACCCTTCCAACCTCCATCCATCCCTCCCTCCCTCCCTCCATCCCTCCACCCACCCTCGCTATGGTTTTGGAAGTGACGGGCCGGATGCGCTCTACATCCAAACACAGGCTGTTTTTTGTCAACATCGTTGCCACTGAAATCATACCCTTTCCAAATGAGATGGCAATGAAATAATGGGTGTTTATGGGACGAGAGGAGCGTTTCTGCTAAGCAGACCTCGTTGTGGTGCTATGAGCAAAACAAACAATGTTGACTTAGACAGAGGGGACATGACCATGAAATACGATTGATATATGACGATTACGTTACTTAAATGCTATTTAATAGGATGTTGTGTAGAATAGGGCAACACATTCAGCAATAATCTCAAAGCACAGTCAACAATTTACGATGTCACCGATTTGTTTATGGAAATATGATGTGTGTGTGTATGTGTGTGTGTGCATCAACCATGAAAACCCTCAGCCTTCACAGCGAGAACGAACCAGCTCAAATGTTGACGTAGGGCAGCTTGTCATGGATGAGTCAGCCAGGCAAATAGCCACAGAATACCAATGCTTTGATGAGTAGAAATCGACATGCCTACCAACACGTCAGGAGCCCAAGTCATCAAATAATAAATGTGCTAATATTCATTATCTGCAAACAAAGTGTTGACCCCCACATCCCCTCCCCCCACACCACCATTGCCCACTGAATCACACCCACACACAACACAGTTAGATATATATATCCTGGCTGGAGGGCTATTCCTTTACACATCTGTAGATGTGACAGATGTCTTAGAGCTGACTCTGAATGTCACTAAGCTATGACTCTTTTGGATACTATTGATCTCAGACAGCAAATGGCTGACAAGTGCAGGCCTTGTCCAACAACAACGTTTCCCAGTAATTCACTCTGCTTTTTTCAGCACCGTTCATTTACACATGAACTGGACAGGGGACCGTAAAAGAGCTGTCCATGGTGCTGACGCAAACGAGCAGCGGGTCAGAAGAGTGTGTTCACAGTAAAATACTGTTAAGTAACATACACGATCAACTGAAACAAGTTACGTAGTTAATCACATATACTGCTTACTCAATACAATCAACCTAAGGAAATCACTGTAGATGGCTATTTTACTAGTTCCTGGTCTCCCCTTTCATGTTTTCATACATGTAAAAAGGTACAGATGTGCCGAAGAAGAGATGTGGAAAATTTAACAACAACAAAAATAACTCCAATGTTGGGGTTATTTTTCAAGAGCGGGACAGCTGACCACGAGCAATCCAGCCCTGTTTTCAGTGTTATTGCGGATAGGTATGAATCATACTCCAAAACCGACAATTCAGTCCACCTAAACAATTAACATATTATACCTATATCATTTGTATTCCATGCTAAACATGCCATCATTATATAACACAATTAACTTGGGTGAGCAATTATAAATGCCCCCTTGCCTAGAACACGTCTCATTTAATTTCGTTCTCAATATTTGATGTTAGATTCTAGAGTTCAGGCCGAAGAAATGCATGCGATACCTCGATAGCGCGTATTAGATTTGATTTGGTAACTCATTTGTAAATAACTGGCTTTACAGACAGTTGTGAGTCATTTCACATGCATCCGTGACTTCATTTTTCGGACTCTTACCGTATCGGCTTGACATCCCCATTTGATAACATACAGTCATCAGACACAGGACGCGCCATAGTCGCAGATATCTCATGTTATCCCCGAGTGAAGGCAGCCAAAGCTGTTAAACAGTCCCGTTTTAAACCCTCATGATCTCTGGCAACTATCGGAGGGACCGGGTCCGTGGATGGGAATCTACAGTGGAGGTGCGCCTTCAGTCCGTGAACGCGATTGTAACAGAGGGTTGGTAATGTAGAAAATCAGGAAAGCAGAAAGCAGCGGATCCGGAGCACGCAGACAGGTTGTTTGTGTTGAACACTAGCACTGCAATTACGTCATATCCATGCACAGTAGTTTTTTTTTTAAATCGAAATTATGCACATTATGCACATGCCCGTTTAATTTCTGAAACACACGCACTCTAAATTCACAGCCTTCTTGTTATATAGGCACCGGTACTTAAAAATGAAACCCACCATGAGAATGTTAACAGATTTATTTATTTTGAAAGCAGACATATCATTGACCTTTTTTGGTCTTTGACATGATTTGATTCAATTGCTAACATGTGGTGTATGTCTTTGTGTGTGAGGCTCCAAAGACAACAGACATCATTGTGTGCGTCTGTCTGTCTGCTTGTGGTAGCTTCCATCCACTAGTCCACAGTCACCATACTTCTCACAGTTGGGAACAACTCAAAGAAACCCTGGCAAACACAGATACACAATAAAAAACATGTCATGTCAATGTAAGTTAAAGTTCACATTTATTTTCTGTGTCTATTGAGTAAAACCGCTGCCTAACCATAAGTAGACCATTGCTCCCCCCCTCCCATACATTACCTTGAAGAGGGTGATGGTCTGGAGCACTCCGGAGGTGCAGCACATCTCCCTGATGGAGTGCATGGACAGCTGGGGGGCCCCAAGATCCAGAACTGGGATCCCCAGGCGGGCAGCCAGGATTGGCCCGATGGTGGTCCCGCAAGGGCTGTCGTTGCGCACCATCACATCCTAGCAACCAGAGGTGGTGGGGGAGGGGGGACAACACGTCAAAACGACAGATATAGCCGCTTGCAGATATAGCGGCTGAACGGTGGCTGAGGAGGATGGTGATTTATCCCAAATGGACCTGACCTGTTCTCTTATCAGTCAGTTTCTGGCATATAGAAAGCATAGCAAAGCTCATTAAGGTAAAGCTGAGCTCCGTGTTCTTTTGAGTCTTGCCATAATCCCTCAAAAAATTCTCAGCTAGTCCATTGTATCGCATTGGATTTCGGTGTTGCTAGGAGACTTAGCAGGTGCAGGGTGGTTTAACAGGCAGGTGATGAAGAGACAGCCAGTCTGAACTAGAACGTGAGTGTGCTTCACACACACACACACACACACACACGCATACACACACACCTGTAGAGGCACATTGACCCGTCCTGCGATTTCTCTGACGATGGCGGCGGTCACAGCAGTCGTAGCGTAGCGCTGGTTGCTATTGAACTTGATCACAGGGCCCTGAGAGGGCATTCAAAACAGGTGTTAGCAAGAAACTGTGTCCTTCTGATGAAATATTCAATGAGACAGACAGCAAACCGCAGAGGGAGCGTACCTACCTTGTGGAAGGCTGGACGGTGGTTGTCATCGTGTTTCTCCCTGGGGGGGAAATGAAAGTGAAGAATCAGGGAAAGTAAAGCCATCGATATGCATGTGGCTGGCTGGCAGATCAGCAACATTGTGATCAGCGAATTGGGGTGAATGGGTGTGGTTTCCCCAACAGTAATTAAGGGGGCAGAACAGACTTCGAACGCCTGGCGCTGGCACACCTCAAAAACTTCACAGACCCCCTCCTAGACCCCCTGCAGTTCGCCTACAGAGCCAACAGGTCTGTGGATGACGCAGTCAACATGGCCCTCCACTTCTCCAAACACCTACGCAAGGATCCTGTTTGTGGACTTCAGCTCTGCCTTCAATACTATCATCCCGGCTCTGCTTCAGGACAAGCTCTCCCAGCTGAACGTGCCCGACCCCACCTGCAGGTGGATCACAGACTTCCTGTCCGACAGGAAGCAGCGCGTTAGGATGGGAACGCAAGTCTCTGACTCCCGGTCAATCAGCACCGGATCCCCTCAAGGCTGCGTCCTTTCCTCCCTGCTCTTCTCCCTGTACACAAACAGCTGCATCTCCAGTCATCCATCTGTCAAGCTCCTGAAGTTTGCGGACGATACCACCCTGATCGGGCTCATTTCTGATGGGGACGAGTCTGACTTCAGGTGGGAAGTGGACAACCTGGTGACTTGGTTCAGCCAGAACAACCTGGAGCTCGACGCTCTTAAGACAGTGGAGATGGTTGTGGACTTTAGGAAGGACCCAGCCCCACTCCCCCCCCCCGCCCCCCCCCCCCCCCCCCCCCCCCCCGCCATCACACTGCGCGACTCCCAGGTCAACAGTGTGGAGTCCCTTCGCTTCCTGGGCACCACCCTCTCCCAGGACCTTAAGTGGGACTGCAGCGTATCATACGTGCCGCTGAGAAGGTGATAGGCTGCAACCTGCCATCCCTTGAGAACCTGCACACGGCAAGGTCTCTAAAACGGGTGAGGAAGATTGCGGCCGACTCCTCCCACCCTGGACATTCTGTGCTTCAGCTGCTCCCTTCTGGCTGAGGCTGCGGTCCATCAGGACCAAAACCTCTTGCCACAAGAATAGCTTCTACCCCTCTGCTATTGCCCTCTTAAACAGGGCCAAGGACTCAGTTTGAGACACCCCCCCCCCTCCAGAATCCCATTGCACTCTGCCACTTTAGCACAAAACACTTTAAACTTAAAAAAACTTACCACTGTGATTTTTGCACCACTGTGTATATACCCCGTCCCCCCCAACGTACTATATATATATATATATATATATATATATATATATATATATATACACAGACACACACACACACACACACACACGTTACCTGTATAATTTGCACTACTTGCATCATTTGTATTATTTGTAACATTTGTATTCTTTGTCTATATGTATCATATCTGCAGTGTATTTTTACATTGTATTCATTTTTCATTTTATTATTATGCCACATTTATGTTCTATGTTTGCTCATTCCTGCCAAAGTGAATTCTATGTTTGTTTATCTTGCATAGCGAATAAACCCCCATTCTGATTCTGATTGTTGGACCTGATGGTAGTTTCCCCCAGGATCATAATGACTTTTATTGAGGGCCTTGTTGCTCTTTTCGAGCAGTTCTCACCGTTTTGAAATCTTTGCACTCGCTGAGAGGTAAAGTACTATTACCTGCTTTCCTACCGGTACACTATTACACATTTGAGATGAATGCTATTTAATTGAAACATTAACTGAATGCTCTTGTGAGTCTTCTTTTTGGCACTTGTTATGCTACAATATATGCTTCATAATGTAGGGAGTCAGGTGGCTGAGTGGTTAAGGCGATGGCCTCATAATCGAAAGTTGGGAGTTTGACTCCCGGCTGTGGCTATGTGATGTTGTGTCCTTGGGCAAGGCACTTCACCCTACTTGCCTCAAGGGGATTGTACCTGTACTTGCTGTAAATCACTTTGAATAAAAGCATCTGCTAATGAATATTTTTATTTATTTATAATCTGACTAGAAATGTTTCGGGACTATCTTGTTGTTATGATCAGTGGCCGATGCTCTTTTGTAAAGCTCTCTCTTGAAGTCGCTTTGGATAAAAGCGTCTGCTAAATGAATAAAAGGAAACGTAAAAGGGTTTGGTTCTAATAAATGGAGCCACTTACTGGTAGTTGGGGTGTGCAGCATGTGCCATGTCTGCGCTGATCATGAAGGAGATGGGCGCAGCCTGCTGGAAGGCCGTCAGGTTGCTGGAGGTGGAGGACAGGCGGCTGAGGATCAGCTCCGTCAGGTTGGACTGGGCACCCTGAGCGCTCTCCGAGCCCACCTGCAGGATACAGGGAGAAATGCAGGTGTCATGTGTCCGGCAGGCTACACCCATCAGGGGAAGGAGATGAGAAGTGACGGGTGGAAGTGGGTTACCTCTTCGTTGTCGTAGAGAGTCACCATCCGGATGTTAGTATCTCCGGCCAGAGAGTCTCCGGAGCAGGAGTCGATGAGAGCCTGGAGGGAGAAAGGGACAGGAACAGGACTGTCAGGGACAGGGACAGGAAGGTAATGTGGCACAGTCGGTTAGTAATCAGAAAGGTCCCTGGTTCGAACCCCAGCTAAGGTGACATGATGTTGTGCCCTTGGGCAAGGTACTTATCCCTACTTGCCTCAGGGAATTTCCCTTTACTTGCTGTAAGTCGCTCTGGACAAGAGCATCTGCTAAATGACTACATGTACATTTAAGCACTATTAGGCAAAATCTCATTTTTACATCCATCATGGTTATGATAGACATGGTGTATACCAGGGGTCGAAGAACACCTGATTAAAATAAAGCTCTGTGGAAGCCTCATAATGACTATTTATTAGAACCAGGTGTGGTAGTGTAGGGAAACATCTAAAACCTTCAGAACAGTGGCTCTGTAGGACCAGGTTTGCCTACCCCTGGTGTATACAAATATTGTAGGTGGGAGGTATAAGAATTAGTATATAAGAATCTGTTCATCTATTTATAAGAATGTAGGCTCATTCATAAAACTTAAACTGGGATTCCATACATGTTCATTTCCAAACCACTGCTTTTCACACTTGACACACTTCCCATATGCATGGTGAACTGATAAGAAACACTAAAACAGAACCAGTTTTGTAAGGGGTAACAGTGGCTGGGTGTCGGCGGGGCCCAGACTCACCTGCAGAGAGCAGTAGCAGCTGTGGAGGTTATCCAGACGAGGAGAGTAGATGAATTCTTCAAACACACCCCCGAGAACCTAGACACACACCTTTAAACATAAAAACATTGCAGCCAGCCTGGCCAACTATGACAAGGTAGGCTGAAGTGCCAGGGTGAGGGAGCCAACCGGAGGACAGGGGACTCACCCCAGGCTGGGTGTCTGCCAGGCACAGCTCAAAGTCCAGCAGGGTCTCAGGCTGCACCCCCAGCTCTGAAGACAGCACCTTGATCAGGGCTGGGTGGTGCTTCTCCATCTGGAGCAGGGTGAATGGGATCAGAGGAGGGCAGGGTGAAAGGGATTGAAGGAAAGGAGGAGGGCAAGGTGAAGGATATCAAAGGAGGGTAGGGTGAAGGAGATTTGAGGAAGGGAGGAGGGCAAGGTGAAGGGGATTGGAGGAGGACAGGGTGAAGGTGATTGGAGGAGAGGGTGGGGAGGGTTACTGTAGCCGAGCGGAGCAAGTTTAACGGGTGTGTTTTATTCACTGGATGAGAAAGAAAAAGTGAAGATGGAGAGATAAAGAAAGAAAGGCGAGTGGGAGGATTTACAGTGGTGGCGGCGTTGCAGGCATCTCCAGAGGAAGCACAGCCAGTCTCCAGCTCCTCCTGCACGGCACTGGCTAAGATGGGCACACTGAGACACACACATCATAGCATTATTATCTCTTGATCCCTCCTCTCTCGGCCATCCTTTCCTTCATGACTTACAGGTGGTTCTCCTTGTTGGGGCCGAAAGAGTCGTTGATGTCCCTCTGCAGGTGGATGGCCAGGTGGGGGATCCTGAGGAGAGGCCTGGGTACGTGGATGAGCTTCTGGATCAGCTTATCTCCACTCTGAAGCACCGGAAACAACCAGACAAGTTAGCAGAAGACCCGCCTACAAGTCGTACCCATGCATATACAGTAAAAAAAAAAAAACTAATGAGTGAATAGGCCACATGCACGGTGGTTACGGAATTAATTACCTTGACCATAACGCGACCAGCGATGGTCAGATCACGGTCAAACCAGGTGTTCCAGATCCCCCCTCCGTAACACTCCACCCCCACTTGCAGACAGCCCAGGCGAGTCTTCTTAGACCTGGGTTTGACCTGAAGCACCAGAGCATGGAGGAAGAGGGCCAACACTGTAGTTATGTAACAAATGAACAACAATAAATGAAAGTCTGAGTCCTTACACATTTAGTCATTTAGCAGACGCTCTTATCCAGAGTGACGACTACAGGGACATTCCCCCAAGGCAAGTAGGGTGAGGTGCCTTGCCCAAGGACACAACGTCATGTCGGTACGGTCCAGATTCGTACTTTCAACCTTTTGATTCCCTCACCACTCAGCCACTTGACTCCCTGAGTTCTTGCCCTGCTATGATAAGTACTTGGATTATCCCTGTATACAGTCAGGTCCATAAATATTTGGACATTGACACAATTTTCATCATTTTGGCTCTGTATACCACTACAATTGATTTGAAATAAAACAATCAAGATGTGCTTTAAGTGCAGACTTTCAGCTTAAATTTCAGGGTATTTACATCCAAATCAGATGAAAAGTCCCTTAAAAAAAGGGGGGGGCACATATAAAATGTGTTGTAATTCCTACACCGTTCACCTGATTTGGATGTAAATACCCTGAAATTAAAGCTGAAAGTCTGCACTTAAAGCACATCTTGATTGTTTCATTTCAAATCCATTGTGGTGGCATACAGAGCCAAAATGATGAAAATTGTGTCAATGTCCAAATATTTATGGACCTGACTGGATGCTATTTTCCACCCAGGGCAGCACCCTTCAGGCCCCATACTCACCCTAAGGCAAGGGCTGTCTGTGTGGGCTCCAATCATAGAGAAACCATTTCCTGGTAGGAATTTCCCACCGACAGCAAAGGCTATGATGCTGGAGTAGTTTCTGGTCACAAAATACTGTTGAAGGGGAGAGAGGAAAGCATTTCTAATGTGGATAATGGATCCACATGGTGCTTGCAACCATCAAAATACCCACTAACGGATCTCAGGGTATCTTACAGTACTGTGACATACCTTACTGGAAGGCTTGATGTCCCAGCAGTCAGCCTCTTTCAGCTCTATGAAGCCAGCCTTTAGCAGGCGACTCTTACACTCCTCCACCACTGTAAGGGTCAGCAGAAAAAAAGGGGAGGAATTTCTCTGTCAATGCGTTCCACTTAATTGTTTCGTAAGTGACTCAGCAAAACAGAACATCCTTCATAGTCCTTCATACACTCAATTGTAACTTGTTGAACTGAATGCTCTTGTGGCTCTTCCCTCCCTTTGGCACTTGTTTGGTTTTCCACAACGTATGTTTCATAATCTGACTACAATGTTTGGGGACCATCTCATTGTTAAGATCAGATGCCGATGCTCTTTTGTAGCTCTCTCTGGGAAGTTGCTTTGGATAAAAGAATCTGCTAACTCAATAAATGTAAATAGTGGTGAATAAATTACCTAAATATGATTTTTTTGGTTGCCTGAAGGAGGAACGTAGATTCTCTCTAAATATATCTCCAACCAAAGCTGTACCCACTGCATAGACAAGTTGATCTTTAGCAAATCAATGAACCTCTTTTACGACCACCCTGTGCTTGGGGCAACATAGCTTGGCAGGTTTTGCAAATGGTTGGCTACACCTTGACTTCGGAGGAGACAGGTCACAGTGCAAAGGTACAGACGGCGATAACGACGATAAGATAGACCCAGTTTGTTGGCGAGATCCCTACACCTTATCACAAGATCAATGTTCAGGGAAAGCAGGCTGGAAAAGATTGGCCAGACCCTTCAAAAGTTTGGCGATCATGTCACCCCGGCAAGCATATTATTTTCAATCATGTTTCATCATTCTGACATTCTAACCCATGTAATTCCCTGATAACCACTAGTTGATTTTCGGCCTAAATAGATTAAAATAGCCCCCTTTAATGACTTACCATGGTATGGTGACACCCCTCTGTTCACGAACTGGAGGAACTCTTTGGCAGCTGACTGCACGGCGTCCTTCGAACTCTTCATGATCAGAGACTAAGCAAGATTTAAATGTGTTATTAGGGAAAACATCTATACGCAGTGTAGTTTATTAGATGCAGTCCTAGACACAAGAATACATTTATCTTGCTAATCCTAGCACGCAGACTTTTTCAATGAGCCTGCAGAAGTCCAAACCAACCTTGTCTGAGTCTGGCAGTCAGTGACAACTACACCTCCAACCTGGCAACAAAGGGAGAATTTATGGCACTCACCTGCATAAATGCACAGGACTTTTAAACTCTGTACCCGCTGATTGTGCAAAAAGTGACAAGCAGAAAACCGCCGACCACCGATTGACAGCAACAAAGAATAAGACACCGGTTAAAGGGGTTATATCGCCCTCTGTCGTCGAGGAGGTGCTTGTAAAAGAAAATCGGGTGTGTCAGTATCAACACGCATGTGTGTGAGATGTGTTTGAGTGACTTGTAGAGAGAGTGACTGTACAAGAATACCCTGTCCAAAGTTGCATTAACCACAAAGCCTACTGTGATTTGATTTGTTCATTCTTTTTCTGATATATTTTTGCCACATGTTTCTGTATTGTCCTGTTGTGTTGCATGCTGTGCACGCTCCACATGTGGGTTCACCTCCTGGACGGCCTCCTGGAAGCGAAGTGTCTTTTTTTTTCATAATATCTGCATGTTAATCCTGTAGACCAGTGGTTCTTAACCTTGTTGGAGGTACTGAACCCCACCAGTTTTATATGTGCATTCACTGAACCCTTCTTAATTGGTTGTGTCATCATGAATCATATGAGTCGGATGTGTGTCTTGACCTCCGCTGAACCCCTGTGACTGACTCACAGAACCCCTGGGGTTCGATCGAACCCAGGTTAAGAACCACTGGTTGGAGTGAGAGAACAGCGCTCCGGGGTCGAAACAGTGTATGTGTCTACGTGCGTGTCAGAGAGAAAGGGAGAGAGAGAGAGAGAGAGAGAGTGAAAGAAAGAGGTGTTAAAAGAAAAGCTGATGCTCTGAACCAAAAGAAGCTCAATCAACAGTTTGAGATGAAGTGTGAAAGTGGTGTAAGGCGTAACCAATCCAATCCAAACGCAATAAAAAGACACACACTATACACAGTAAAAACAACACAACAATAGGTTAAAAAAACTCAACAAATAGAGACACACTGTACATGGTAAAAACTCAAAACATCACTGAAAAGCTAAGGTAAAAAGATAGGTCTTAAGAGCCGACTTAAAGATGAATATGGACTCTGCCTGTCTTAAGATGCAGGGGCAGCGCGTTCCATAGTTTAGGACCCGCGACAGAGAAGGAGCGATCTCCTCTAAGTTTCCTCCTTGATTTTGGGACCACTAATAAGGAGTGATCTGCTGACCTTAGTGAACGCACACAAGTCACAGACAGACAGTAACCTAGTGCTTTCGCTTCTTCTAGTTCTTATCTTTAAGGAACATATTACCACACATGGACACATGGAAGCATGTTAGAAACTGGTATATGTTTCGAAAAGCTCTCGATTGAGTGCTGCTTAACCTCCTTGCAATGTGCCTATTTAAACCCCAAAAGCATTTCACAAAGTCTGCCAAATATGCCCTAAGGGTTAGTGAACCTCCTAAAGTGTTCACCTCAGACTGGTGACTGTGGTAATACCAAGGCCAAGAAGCCATGGCTGGCACAGGTTCTGGGGTTGCTTATCTTCCTGCTTATCTGTTGCTAATCTGCCTTTGGACTAAAATGAGCAACTTGAAAAGTGACTGGCAACAGCATTTGGGACACTGTAACAATGGTTTAGTTCATCGTGGAGTCATGTGGTGCAGTTGGTTAGGGTGTCGGGTTAGTAATCAGAAGGTCCCTGGTTCGAACCCCGGCTGTGTCAACATGACATTGTGTCCTTGAGCAAGGAACTTCACCCTACTTGCCTCAGGGGGAATTTTTCTGTACTTGCTGTAAATCGCTCTGGATAAAAGCGTCTGCTAAAATTACTAAATGTAAATGTAGTTGACGTTTCCAGTCATTAGAACGAACCCAGAGCAAAAAGGGGGAGATTGAATTACTATATAGAATAACAAGAAAGAGAATCTGAAAGAATTTAAAACATTGTTACTCAAACAATGCACTCTAGGTTTTCATCTACTAGTCTCCCCCTGATCTTTCTTGCTCCTTCCTTCCCTATGAAACGCTATTAATCTCACCAGTACCCATCCATATATAGCTGTGTGAAGCAGAGAACGATACAGAGCAGAAGGGCCAGGAGGAGGGATCCGGAGAGAAGGAGGGAGGGAGGTGTGTTTACATGTCTTGTCAACTTGCGTCTCTCGTCCCGTCTTGAGGAAGCCCAGGGAGGTGGGCGTTTGGCTCAGACATCTAAATTTAGGGCTGACATCATCAGTCCTGGGGAGGAGAACCACCGAACACCCTCTTGAACCAAGAAGTGTTGAGATACGTGATAGAGAAGGAAATAAAGAATACGTTTATTTAATTTAATGTTTAATTGTATTTCAATGTATAAACCTTCTTACCGAATGAGACACTGAAAACCCTTAACTCTTTGTCCTGCATGACAACAACAGAGGTGTGATTATGTAGTGGTGTGTCATATCTCAACAGAGCTATGTACATCTTTATCCAGATGGTGTGGGTGATAACTTGAATTTAATTTTGGATCCATCTCAATCTCGATCAGTCTCAATTTGGATTCCGGTAGCCAGTCATCTGGTGCTAGAGCAGGTGGATGCTGGTGCAGATAGGTTTGGTATGTCATCCAGAATTTTCATTAGATAAGCTATAAGAGAACAGAGAACCTCTTAGTGAGCAACTTGTATCCATAAGTAGTGCAGTCGTATAGGTCAGTTTAGTCATAGGGATGGGCCCAGTTGAAGCTTACATTTAATCATTCATTCATTATCTACCGCTTATTAGAGGTACCGCTTATTCACGTTAGGGGTCACGGGTGAGTGGAGCCTATCTCAGTTACTTTCAGGCCTTAGGCTTACATTTACATTTAGTAGACACACTTATCCAGAAGGATTTACAGCAAGTACAGGAACATTTCCCCTTAGGCAAGTAGGATGATATTTCTTGCCCAAGGACACACATTGGCACAGCTTGTGGTTCGAACCTGCAATCTTCTGATTACTAGCCCGACACCCTCACCGCTCAGCCACATGACTTGACACATGTTTACGACGTCATCATTAAACATGCACTTTGTTTAGGCCCAGCGTTGGAGCACAGTGATCACTCTGTGCTCAGGCAAACAGTGTAGGCACATACCTCCTGACTCTTCCTCAGAATGCTTTTCCTTTTTAAGGCAGGTCGGCCAAACCTCCGGCCTGATGACTAACACAACGCAGCCTATCTATGTCTGCCTGCCGCTTTTCGAATCCTTTCCTCTGCTACCTTCAACTGTTTTGTTAGGTCATCAGTTATTATTATTAATGTCAGTCTTAGCTGGGAGGTAAGCATTTACTAAGGTGTACCTGTTGCCTTTTGACCCTAATGACTTATCTTCTCCTTACCAGCGGTAAGGAGCTACAGCTTACCAGAGTGTAGTTTTCAAACGGGTGCTGCCTTACTCTTTGCCTGTGGACCTTAGGAGCAGCAATCAGTATCATCACACTCCTCCAGAGAGCAGGATGAACTCATGGTTGCTGGTTCTCCCTTATCATATGTCTTGCCACATTGGCACGCTCTAATTTAGCAAATACCTGATCCCACGCAAAAACCTGTGGAAGCTGGGCAATGGCGGGGTGCAACGCTGAGAGAAAAAGAATGGAGAGGAGGGTGAACATGCAGAGGGGGTGGGGTGAGGGGGGGGGGGTAAAAAGAGATGTGTGTGTGGGGAGGAGGGGGGGTACTAATACAAATAGACCCGTGGTCCGTCCCACAGCTTCAGCTCCTGCTCCAGCTTTCCACAGCCCCAGAAGCCGCCTCGCTCCTCCACCATGAGCCACTCTTACTCCTCTGCCCACTCTGGCTCCTCGTACCGCCGTACGTTTGGCAGCCAGGGCTACAGCACCCCGGTCATTTCCCGCTCCCTCTACGGGCGGGGTTCCGGGTCCGGGGCCAACCGGGTGTCTTCCCGGGTCTACGAGGTCACCAAGACTTCCTCCGCGCCCGTTTACTCTGGGTACCACACCTCTGCCAGCTTCGGCGGGCCCGTGCTGTCGTCGAAAGCGGCCAGAGCGTACGGTGGCATGGGGGAGACGCTGGACTTCAGCCTGGCCGACGCGCTCAACCAGGAGTTCCTCCACACGCGGACCAACGAGAAGGTGGAGCTCCAGCACCTGAACGACCGCTTCGCCAGCTATATCGAGAAGGTGCGCTCCCTGGAGCAGCAGAATGCCACGCTGGTGGTGGAGCTCGAGAGGCTGCGCGGCCGCGAGCCCACGCGCATCGCCGACCTCTACGAGGAGGAGATGAGGGAGCTGAGGATTCAGGTGGAGGCGCTGACCAATCAGAGGTCCCGGGTGGAGGTCGAACGCGACAACCTGGCGGACGATCTGGACAAGCTGAAGCTGAGGTGAGAGGGGGAGAAGGGAGCAGGGGAGAGATGGGGGGTTTGGTGGAGGGTTATGTCCGGAGATGTGGAGGACTGGGAGAGGATGCCAGTAGAATTGGGAATGTGGTGTATGTTCTATGGAGGTAAATCGACGTATGTTCTGATGTGGAAAGCTTGACATTTCCGCAGCCTAGAACAGTGCTGATATCATAGCTGACTAATTTAAACAGGCCCTTGGGAGCAGAGCGCCTGAACATATCTGTTACGCTGTTTGTTGTGGTAACGGGAGATATTTATGGCTGTAGTATCTCCTTCACGCTGGATGGATTATGAACACTAGTTGGTATAAAAGGGCCACTGTTATTGACTTTGCTTTGAAAACAAGTATCTTCAGAAATTTTACAGACCATCTGTAGATGCTGCAAAGTGTAAATCTTTTATCATTAGAGGTTCTTCCCAGCCCTCTCCCTTTTCCTTCCCTGCTGATGAAATGGGGGGGTTGTTGCATAGCACCATCTGGCTACAGGGGATAATGGCTGCTCAGAATCCTCCTCTCCCTCCAACTCAAAGCTCCTCATCTTCCAAGCAGGGTGCATTATGGGAAAGGTCTGTGTTGCGTTGCATCCCACACCAAATGAATTAGTAATTGGCAAAGATAAATATAACATGGTCAAACAATGGCTAAGTATATCTAAATGCACAGTACAAGACCGCATTCAGTACACATCTTTATGTGAACACAACAGCACAAGCTTTCCAGACCATGAAAACAATCTGCGCCACATTTATCAGAACAAACCCCTTTTTAAATTTAGCTCTGTTACGCAGAGAGACAAAAGAGTCTGTTTTGAGATTTTTACAGCTTTAATCTACCATGAAAACATGGAGGTAGATCGGCTGCACCTTTGTAAGAGAATCCCAAATTACTGTGAGGTGATTATTGCTATCGGGAGGTTGATGTGATGAATGTGAATGCATCTAGTGAGGACATGTTGCAGTTGTTTAAAGAGATAGAACAGTCCCTGGTGGATGTCTCCCCCCTAGAGCAGAAGTGGCTTCCTCCTCCACAGATTAGGGCATGTCTGTCAGACAGTGCTACCCAAGAGGCAGCCTGTTTATGATATAGACTCTGCCTCTATAAAAGGAGAGGAAGCAAGTCTTCCTATTATCAGTCATGTTGGAGTCACGTGGTGCAGTCCGTTAAGGTGGCGGGCTATAAACAGAAGGTACCTGGTTTGAACCCCAGCTGTGTCAACATTATGTTGCGTCCTTCGATAAGGCACTTCACCCTACTTGCTGTAATTTGCTTTGGATAAGAGCGTCTGCTAAATGACTAAATGAAAATGTATCTCAGTCTGACTGGATTTCCTCATGGCCTCTCATTAAGTTTTTAATGTCTTGTTCTAACCTTACATTTATTCATTTAGTAGACGCTTTTATCCAAAGCGACTTCCAAGAGAGAGCTTTACAAAAGAGCATCGATCACCGGTCATAGCAACGTGATAGACCCCAAACATAGCGTGTTTATAAATTATGAAACATGCATAATGAGAAACCAATAATTGCCAAGGGAAGAGCATTCAGCCGAGCAAGTTATAATTTTATAAGGCAAGAATATCCGACGGGGCAAAAGTGTACCCGTCGGAAGCAATCAACAAAGCAACAACAACAGCAACAACAGCAGTGCACCTGACTGCGAGTATCAAAAAGCCTACAAAAGGTAGCAGGTCCCCCATTAGGAATCTTTATGACCCTGGGGGAGAGACTATTATCAGGCCCAGCAGTTATTTCTAAACGCAGTTGAACTCCCTGAACAAGTGCGTCTTTAGCCTTTTCTTGAAGGTGAGGAGGCAGTCAGTGTTTCAGATGGAGGTGGGGAGTTGATTCCACCATTGGGGAGCCAGACAGGGAAAGCGCTTGTGTTGGGACCTGGCGCTCTTGAGTGGCGGGACCACTAGACAGTTGTCAGTGGAGGACCGTAGGTGGCGGGCAGGGGTGTAAGGTTGGAGGAGAGACTTGCTATAATACTGGGCAGTCCCATTCCCTGCTCGGAAGGTCAGTACCAGGGTCTTGAATCTAATACGGGCCAAAACGGGAACCCGGTGGAGGGCGATGAGGAGCACCTCAATCCTAGTAGTGGACGTATGTGAGGCAGGACTTGATCCTAGTTGAGATCCCAGGATCGGTTGGGGGAAATGACAGGTATAGCTGCGTGTCGTCAGCTTAGCAGTGGTAGGAGAAGCCATGAGATGTGATGATTGGTCCGAATGAGGTGGTGTACAGGGAGAATAGGAGAGGTCCAAGAACCGGACCCTGTGGGACACCAGTGGAGTGCCAGTGATGCCCATCTCGAAGAGTGTGGCATGCAGGATCTGATGATTAACTGTTAAATGCTGCAGAGAGGTCTAGAAGGATGACAACAGATGACCTTAAGGCCACTCTGGCAGCCTGGAGGGCAGTGGTGACTGACAGGAGGGCAGTCTCTGTGGAGTGGCCGGTCTTGAAGCCTGATTGGTTAGGGTCAAGAAGGTTGTTCTAGGAGATACATTTCGACAGTTGGTTGGAAACGGCGCGTTCAATTGTTTTAGAGAAGGGTAGCAGTGATACTGGTCTGTAGGATGACTGGGTTAAGAGAGGGTTTCTTGAGCAGCGGTCTAACTATGGCCCGTTTGAAAGCCGAGGGGAAAGGATTTGAGGAGGGAGTGATACTTTCCAAGGTCTGGGGTCTCATTTATAAAGGAGTGCATAGAAGTCTTACTAAAAGTGTGCGTACGCCCAAAAGCGTAAATTGGCGTACGCACAAAAAAATTCAGATTTATAAAACCGTGCGTACGCACACCTGTAGGCAATGTTCGCTTTATAAATCACAAGTGTGCGTACGTAAAGTATCATTGCACCCCGCCCTGAACACACCAATTTTTAACCATAAATGGTCAATGCAAAGGACCTCATGAATGCTAATCTATTATCATTCCATGGACCTATAATATTAACTGGATACGGTATTGAAAAATGGCGGCCGTTGATTTCAATGAAGTTGCTCCATGGATCTACTATATAAACTGGATACGGTATCGAAAAATGGCGGCCGTTGATTTCAATGAAGTTGCTCACCTGGCGCATACGCGGAAAACGTTTTTTGACTTCCTGGTTTACTTCCTATGTTACTATGGGGAATGGAATGATGGGAGGCTGATGACGCTCTGGGGCAATGAGAACGAGCATGAGTGCTTGTGGAATGTTCCCGAGACACAGCGGGACCGCGCTTGGGAGTGTAGGCGCACGGCTGTGAGAATAAGAATAAGACTTTGCGGGGGCTTTTCTGGCCTTTAGAATTTTTTGGGACAATTTAAAAGTCCATTACTTAAAAATATGGAATATTAATACGGGGCTTGTATCATTCTCATGAACATGGCAGGTGATTCTTCTTCACGGTGAATCAAGGCAAACAAAAAAACAACACAATAGTGCGACAGCGCCAAGTGGCAGAACCGGAGAAGAAGCGGTAACAACCGCAGTAGTAAATCCCATGTTTATGTATCTTGCATGGCGATTAAAAACGAATTCTGATTCTCAAGTGTAATGAGTGTAGTGATTGCGCGGGAGCTTAACAACTGTATTTCCAGTTTTTGACATATGATGATATATGCACAGTATTAAAGAAATATATTTTTTATTTAGTTATACTTTGTGTTCTGTAGTTACATGCATTTCAGCCTCCTACACTGCGGTAAAAGAACAATCTGATTGTGAGACAGACAGCGCTGAATATTGATTACAAATTTGAGTTGCATTGTACAAGATGTGTATGGAACAATTATCACGCAGTTCAAGCTCAAATAACACTGATGTATTTAATCTTCATTATAATCATAAATTGAGTCAATGTGTGTGAGAAAAACAAAATGCATAAATATTACGAGTTATAGCTTCTCCGACTTTTACTTTTTGCAGTATGTGTCTCCAATTCCCACTGTCTCCAAAAAGTGCGTAGGTTTACGGGAGGGTCATAGTTTGCGTGGAGGACCGCACATTCTACCGGCAATTTTGTTTTTTTATAAATCACTGACTTTGCGTGAAAACTGGCGTACGCACATTTTCAGCCCCGTTTTGTGCGTACGCAAGCTTTATAAATGAGACCCCAGGACCGTCATTGACGCTAACCTTCCGCCCATCTGTTCTCTTGCTCAGACTGCAGGAGGAGATTCTTCAAAGGGAGGATGCAGAAAACAACTTGGCTGCTTTCAGAGCTGTAAGTTTAAATCAACCAGCAAGTTCAGGATCGACAGACACAGGTTCAATCCTTTACATTTATTCATTTGGCAGAGCTTTACAAAGTAAGAGAGCTTTACAAAAGAGCTTCGGTCACTGATCATAAAACGAAATAGCCCCAAACATTGCGGGGTAGTCAGATTATAAAACATATAGTGGGAAACCAAACAAGTGCCAAAGGGAAGAGCAATCAACACTGCAATGGCCCCATGGCTTTCTGCAATGTGCTACCATGCTATAGCATGGTTGGGGGTTTAGGGGCTTCAGTTTGACATCCTGTCTGTGCTGTAGGATGTGGACGCGGCCACGCTGGCCCGCCTGGACCTGGAGAGACGCATAGAGACCCTACAGGAAGAGATCGCCTTCTTGAAGAAGATCCATGAGGAGGTGAGCAGTGGGGCACGTCACATCTGCTTGTCTCCGAGCAGTCGCACAACCTTTTTTTTTGGGGGGGGGGGGGGGGGGGGGGGGGGATATTTGTTGCCCACGCACAAATGTGGATATGTTCCCTCCTACATGGACAGGTGTACAGGCTGTGCGTGTGCGTACATCTCTCTGCACACACACACACTCTGTGTTCAGTCTCTTTGTGGTGGAGTTGGCACATGGCTTACAGCCTGTTCTTTGCTGTACACGGCTCATGTAATCTCCTGCAACAGATGCAGCACTATAATTACTCACTGAGACCAAGTGTGGGGAAGTACATATTCGCTCGACCTGGGTAAACCTGTAATCACTACAGATGCTTGTTTCTGTGCCTTCTGGGCCTACTGTAAGATGGGGAGAAAGTGGAGAGATGGAGAGAGAGTGTGGACACTAAAAGCTCTCTGCCAAAGGAGATAAGGGTCGTGGCACGTGAAACTCGAATTAATACATACTGCCAACCTGAACCCCCTCACCGGCCCCACCCCCCCACCTTCCCTACCTCCCCACCAACCCCCCACACCCACACACGCTCCCCCTGCAGGAGATCCGTGAGCTGCAAGACCAGATGCAGGAGACCCAGGTCCAGATCCAGATGGACATGTCCAAGCCTGACCTGACCGCTGCCCTGAGGGACATCAGGGCCCAGTACGAGGGCATCGCTGCCAAGAACATTGCAGAGGCCGAGGAGTGGTACAAGTCCAAGGTAAGAGTGAGAAGAAAGAGACAGGGGGAGAGACAGAGAGGGTTGGATGGTTGGATGGATGGATGAATGGATGGATGGTTTGTTGGTTGGATGGTTGGCTGGATGGTTGGATGGATGGATAGATGGATGGTTGGATGGTTAGATGGATGGTTGGTTGGTTGGCTGGATGGTTGGATGGGTGGATTGTTAGATGGATGGATAGATGGATGGTTGGATGGTTGAATGGTTGGATGGATGGTTGGTTGGTTGTTTGGATGGTTGGATGGTTGGATGGTTGGATGGATGGATGGTCCAATGGATTGATGGTTGGTTGGATGGATGGTTGGATGGATGGTTGGTTGGTTGGATGGCTGGATGATTGGATGGATGGATGGTTGGATGGATGGATGGATGGCTGGATGGTTGGATGGTTGGATAGATGGTTGGATGGATGGTTGGATGGACGGATGGTTGGATGGATGGATGGTTGGCTGGTAGGATGGTTGGATGGATGGATGGTTGGATGCTGATCTTCTCCCTGTGCTGCTCCCCAGGTGACAGACCTGAACCAAGCGGTGAACAAAAATAACGAGGCTCTGAAACAGGCCAAAATGGAGACCATGGAGTTCAGACACCAGATCCAGTCCTACACCTGCGAGATCGACTCTCTCAAAGGCACCGTACGTCTCTCCGAATCCTCCTCATTCCCTGCCACAGTACACATCCAAGGATGAGGAGGGGGGAGAGACTTTACACTCTGTACTCCCTCCCTCCCTTCTCTCTGCAGAACGAGTCCCTGATGAGACAGATGCGTGAGATGGAGGACCGCTACGGCCGCGAGGCGGGAGGTTTTCAGGACAACATTGCCCGTCTGGAGGCGGAGATCGCCAACATGAAGGATGAGATGGCCCGGCACCTGAGAGAGTACCAGGACCTGCTCAACGTCAAGATGGCGCTGGACGTGGAGATTGCTACCTACAGGAAGCTGCTGGAGGGGGAGGAGAGCAGGTGAGCGTGGGAAGGGGAGGAGGGGGTGGAGGAGATTGGAAAGGGGAAAGAGGGGCTTCTGCCTGTGGTATGTCTCAGAAATGACCCCACTTATGTGATGTTAACAATTTCACATTTGTTCCTCCTCTATAGGATTTCTCTTCCCATTCAGAGTCGTGCCACCATGAGTTACCGAGGTAGTTCCAACAGAAAGTTCCTTTCATGTTTTACACTTCTTGCGCTATGACATTGTTTTACCACAAGATGCCGCTATATTCATCCCACAGTGCTGTCACTGACTTTCACAAACGAACACAACGTTTGAGATGGATATCTGTTCAAATGTTGTGTAACCTGTGTGCGTGCAGAGACCAACCCAGAACATGCTCGTGGGTCTGCCACAGAGATGCACTCCAAAAAAACGGTCCTCATCAAGACCATCGAGACGCGTGACGGGGAGGTAAACACAAAACAAACACACTACGCGCACATACCTCGCGTCGCCTTAACCATAACAACTCTGCTCAGGGCTTTCGACAGTGTCACACACACGTGCTGAGACTTGTTGAGGCAGACGCAACCCAAATTCCCTCCCTGACAGCCTAATATATCACCTGCCATGTTTGGATTGTTCTGTCAAGCTCCAACAGGAATGATGTTCTGAACTATGGCCTTCATTTACTCTTCCTATCCTCTTAACTACGTACTACTTAGAGGATTTAGTTGATTGATAAAGACTCCTCAGAATCAAGAACAATTTGTGCCTCTTGCCATTCTGTGACTTTTTCCTTCATCTATGAAATGTAACGTTACATAGCATATTTTTGTGATATATATACATATATTACATATATTCTCTTTCTTGTGTTGTGTAGGTGGTCAGTGAATCAACACAGCACCAACAGGACATCATGTAAGATGCCCACAGGAGACGACGACTGAACCAAATAAAACAGGAAGGACTTTTAAAACTCATCCTCTTGGCCTTAAGTTGTTCTTGTTTCAAAGGCGTCCTTGACACGGTAGATTTGTAATTTGTTCATAAGTGTTAGAACAGGGGTGTCCAATCCTGGTCCTCGAGGGCCGCTGTCCTGAAGGTTTTAGATGTTTCCCTGCTCCAGCACACCTGACTCCAATAAAATGTCATTACCCAGGCTTCCACATAGCTTGATAACAACCCATTCATTAGAATCAGGTGTGCTAGAGCAGGGAAACATCTAAAACCTTCAGGACAGTGTCCCTTGAGGACCAGGATTGGACACCCATGTGTTAGAGGGTTAATGCACAAATAGTGTTGGGAATGTAACACAATGATACGTTTGTTAAGTGATGTTTAAAAAAAAAAATATATATATATATATCCATGTTCCTGTGAATCTCAGGGTGTGTAGGTGTGTTGAAGGTCGTGTGTGATTCACAAACACTTTGTTTTGGCTTCATGTAATCCCTTCCTACACCTTAGGTCCACACACCATTACTCCACCAGAGCCCTGTACTACGAATCAAGATTTGGTGTTAACGGGGTAACTTCAGGTTTAACCCAGGGGTTTCTGTACTGGGTTAAACCTAAAGTTACCTCATTAACGCCAAATCTTGATTTTTGTTGTACAGGCCCCAGGTCAGTTGTCTAGCAGTGTTTCCCAACCCTGTTCCTCAGGGACCACCTTCCCTGCATGTTTGAGATGTTTCTCTGCTCCAACACACCTGATTCAACTGAATGGGTCGTTATCCAGCTCTGCAGATGCCTGCTTATGACCATTCAGTTGTATCAGGTGTGTTGGAGCAGGGAAACATCTAAAACATCCAGGGCAGGTGTTCCCTGAGGACCAGGGTTGGGAAACACTGGAATAGAAGTCAAACCAAGGTGGTGCTGGAGGGTGTTAGTAGCGTTAGGTAAGTCAGGCACCTGAGGGATGGACAGGCATACAGATAAAAGAAGATAAGAATGAAGATTCAAGTTGTCTCGAGGGAAGTGACTAATAAAGAGAGGAACAGGCTGGAGGTGATGGAAAAGCAAGGCTTTTAACTGAAGAGGATAGGAGATTTTTTGTTTTCAAAATTCACTGTTCCTGTTACTGATACATGAAGTCGTGTTTAAATAAAACAAACCGTGACACAAGATTTTCTCACGTCATTGCTTGTGTGTATGTGTGCGCTTGTGTAAACAGAAAACACCAAAGACTTTGCAGAATCACTTTGTTTATCATATACAGGCCCATACAAACACATGCTTTAATAACTCAAGAATACAATGTTTTAAAGCATGGATTTAATGGCCTACATTTAGGAGGTTGCACTCTTGGATTATATGGATTTATATAAATAAATAACCTGATAAATAAATACATCCATCCCACATCTCAATTGAAATGATAAAGTTCCTTAACAATTCTGTGAGAAAAACCAAACCTTCGAAATGTAGCAAATCAGGAAACGACATTTAAAATGGCAGAAGTACCAGAACGGTCACTGTGCGAGTGTTTATGTACAGATCGCAGGGGTCACAAGAATGTACAAGGAGCACGCTGGGAAGTTACACGCTGGAGGTGTACTCGACCAAACCGCACCAGAGAGAGAGAGAGAGAGAGACAGAGAATCACAGAGTCATGCAGGAGCTAGGGTCTGGTCTGGAGGATTCTAGAAAGACACTCTTCAAGGCTGCCTTACAGTTCCACTGCGGCCACCTGTACACCACAGCCAGACACTCTTCCACGATCAGACTCTTAAGACATTAACAAACCATACCAGGTTGCATTATGATACACTACAGACACAATGTTATGAGCCATACCCAAAATCAATGCACATTATCGTAGGGAAATGTTGACCGTGTTGTCTAACTACATGGTTGGTGTGGTCAGTTGTCCCCTAGGTCAAACCTTCCACTGACCTGTTCCGTCTTTAACCTGACTTCCTGAGGCGATTGTAAAATCCAAGGGCATGTTATGCCATAACCTTTGACCCTGCGTCCATGCTGGTAGTAACCCTATTGCTATGACAATAACTCATGTTTTGTTTTTAACGACCGAAGACATCGACCAGAAACCCCCCTCCTGGGCTATTGCTGAATGATAGAGTCTAAGGAGGAGCAAGGCATCCGTAAAACAGGATCTTCCTCCCTCACAAGCTGGGAACGATCCACATTTTAAGAGAGACAGGTGAGTTGAATGTTCTTTAGTCAGATGTCTACTGTCCAGCACCAAGGGTGTAGAAACCTCCCCCCCCCCACACACAATTACATTGTCTTCAAAGTGAAAAGTCGTCAGGATGGCACACACAGCAAAATGGTCCCGTCGGTTCCCCCTTGTGTAGGTGGATGGAAACATCCAAGTGCAGGACGCGAGCAGAGAGAGACGGCAGCAGATGCATGGCGAGCTCAAACGGTGAGGAGATGCGATTCTTTTGTCCGCCCGGGATGACACAAAGACTCCCGTGTAAACCTGAGCCGAGCTGAACACCCTTCACCGCTCACCCACCGTCCTGTCGTGGCTGCAAGCCGTTGTCCCCTTAACGCCGGTCGACTGGGGTGGGGTGCCTGGGGGGGGGGGGGCGGGTGTTCGCTCAGGAAGGTGAGCCGCAGCGGCTTGTGAAAGTGTGCGAGTGCATGCGTGCGTGTGGTATTTGTGTGTGTGTTTACGTGCGGGGGGGGGGGGGTGATGGAGAACAGGGGCGTACGTTCGTCGGCTGCTCTCGCGTCGCACCGATTGCTCCAGCATTTGTCGCGCATGGATGGGGGGGTTGGGGGGAGGAGTCTCGGAGTGGACCCCACCCCTTTTCTTTAGGCAACTGGGAGTGTGGTCGCCCCCCCCCCCCCGAGGGGAGAGGCTCCGTCAGTCTGGGGAAAGGGGTTACAGCCTTAGTGAGGGCCCTGCTACTGCAGTCAGGGGTGTTGTGGAACCGCAGTCATAGTCCACGTCTACCATGGTGTGAGGCCCGCCCACCAGCCTGCCCTGAGGGGGGTACGGCCGGGCCTCGACCTGCCTCTCCCGGAAACTCTGGATGTAGCTCTGAGAGGGACAGAGAGAGGGAAACGGAACAAAAACTTAGGACACAGGGTTGAAAAAGAGACAGAGGGAAAAACCACAAAAGACAATCTATTCCACTGGTGCCAAACTCACGCCATCGAGGGCCAAGAGGGTGCAGGTTTTCACTTCAACCAAGCAGTGCTCCATTTTATTTTTCAAGTAGAGAAACACGTTGGTGAAACCAGCTGAAGTAGTGCTTGGTTGACATGAAAACCTGCCCCTTCTTGGCCCTCGATGTCACGAGTTTGACGCCAATGATCTGCCCCCTATATAAGTTTCGATATGGCATTCGAGGCTTAGACAAGGGCAAGGACGACATGACGGTCACTCACGGGCGAGAGGACGTCCCCGTCGAAGCGGCGGATGGGGTTGGGCTTCCGGCGGTAGGCGGGCTCAGGGTGGAGCGGCTTGGCCTGGCTGGCGTGGTGCGTGCTGGCCTGCTTCTTCTTCTTCTTCCGGCTGTAGTCCCTCCGCTCCTCCTTCTGACGGATCCGCATCAGCTGCACCCGCCTCTGCTGCCGGCTGATGATCACTGCCGGAGGGCGGTGGACGAAGAGAGAGGGTTTTACACACACATACACGTTTGTGGTGCACCCACAAGAGCCACTGCTAATGACATAGCACTAACGTTTATCGATCCCCCTATATATCTTGTATTGGCTAGATAGACGCACACAGCTGTGAATCAGACGCGCCCTTTCACTGCCCTGTGGCTTTGCTTTATAACTACTGTGATTGTAATAATCTCTATATGATGGCAGACAAGCTGCTCTAAGCACCATCTGGCAGGGAGTTCACCCAGGAATAATCTGCTTCTCTGCGCCGACGTCTTTCTCTCTCTCTCTCTCTCTCTCTCTCTGTTTTTCCACTAACAAGCCATTTTTCTCTTTTCCCCTCATATTATTTTTTTCCCTCACACCCTCAGACACTCTCTACATCTTTGCATTGAGTAAAAGCTCTGTTGCTCTTATGCTCACCCAGCACTGGCACACGGTCAGCACTGAGTCCCAGCCCCAGCCTTAGCCAAGCCCCAGTCCCCACCAGGGCCGGTTCTAGACAGGCATATATGAGGGGGCAGTCAGAAATGTGAAGGGGGCATCACCCCCCCCCCCCCCCCCCCGCAACAGAAAATGCCGGGGCAGAATTTTGGTCTCGGGGGGGGGGGGGGGTGATGCCCCCTTCACATTTCTGACTGCCCCCTCATATATGCCTGTCTAGAACTGGCCCTGGTGGGGACTGGGGCTTGGCTAAGGCTGGGGCTAAGTAATCTCGCCTAGGGCTCTAAATAAGGTAGAGACATTTCTGATTTCTGATGAATTTCTTAATGTCTATGTTCATCTCTGTGCTTGTAACGCTGCTGCTTGTTCAAAGTTGTACCCCTCCGTGGTGAAACCTGACACCACACTGTCAGGCTACGTCTGGGCTCATTTGCATACTGCAACAGCGATATGAGAGGGAAGCTGTGTGTCCCTTATTCGGCGGACTTTTTCTGCTACAGATCGTTTTGTCAACTTGTAATATGTTCATTTTGTGAGCGTATTAAAATGTGCTTTCTCAATTTCAAAAATTTTGATTTGAGGGGGCAAGACATTTATTTGAGGGGGCAGTGCCCCCTCTTGCCCCTGCGTAGAGCCGGCCTCGGTCCCCACCCACCCAGCCCAGTTCCAGCCGCAGACACCAACCAGCCTTACCCTTCGTGTGGGAGTACCCCTCGGCTGTCACCTTCCACTGTATGAGCACCCCCAGCAGGGTGAGAGCAGGCCACACCCCCAGGACCACCCAGGTGATCCAGCACACGGGCCGTGTGGGCGTCGCCTTTACCCGCTCGTACACGTACAGCACCAGGGCGAACAGCTCCACAAAGTAGTCCAGCGCCACGGTGATGACGGCAGCGCCGAACACGGCCGTGGACAGGGTGGTGAACAGGCGCTGCCACTGCAGGGTGAGCACGGCGAACAGCATGCCCAGGCCCAGCAGCACGCCCAGGGGCACCCACACGGAGCGCGGGGGGCTGTCAGACAGCTCCTCCATGCCTACCAGCGTGGCCAACGCCACCAGCAGGCCCAGGAGCAGGCCCACCATGAACAGCCCCACGCTTCGCACAAGCATGGTGACCAGGCCGCACAGCGTGCCGATGCCCAGGCCGATGCCCACGCTGGCCTCCAAGCTCAGCTGGGTGTCCAGCACACGCTCCTTGTAGCACAGCATGAAGATGATGATGGAGCCAAACATCAGCCCCGTCAGGAACATCACCGCCTTGAAGCAGCGGTAGCCTGGGATGGAGGGAGGCGGGGTCAGATGGACAGAGAAGAAATGAGAGAGAGAATGAGACTGATTGAGAAAAAGACTAGACAGAGAGTGAGACAGGTCAATAAGAAAGACAGAGTGAGACAGATCTCGAAAGAGACTACACAGAGAGTGAGACAGGTCGAGAAAAATACTAGACGGTGAGTGAGACAGATCGCGAAAAACTCACCGAAGAAACAGTAGATGATCCCAAAGAGACAGCACATGGAACAGACCACGGATGGAACCACCTTGTAACGCCGACCCGTATCCTCGCACCCGTCCAATCGTCCGGGGCTCAGGTCCTGAGGGGGCGGGGCCAGCTTCAAGGCCAGCGTCTGCCACGTGGACGTCATGGCGACGGGGTGGGCGAGGCGGTAGAGAGAGGGCAGAGGGCTCTCAGGAGAGGGGCCAGGGAGGATAGGGGCAGGGAAGGTTAAGATCCCATCCACAATAATCCACCTATTAAAAGAAGAAGAGCGAGAAAGGGGGAGAGATACAGAGAGAGAGGGAGAGAAGGGAAGTGAAAGAGAGATGGACGAAGGGAAAGAGAGAGAGAGAAAGTCATTACAATTAATCAATAATGGAAAAATCTTTCAAAAGCATTTCAAAGTTTGAAACAGGGGCTTTCACTGCACGATAACAACCTTGAGTCACGGCAGTCATCAAACCGGTAACTGGTTTGCTCTCTGCACCTGTATAAACAGACACAGCAGCGATCAAAGGCCTACAACTGACTCTCTTCCCCTTTCTGATTGAGCCTTCAGAGATGAAAATCCCTCTCCGCAGGGGCCCGAAAACAGGAAACAGTCCATCAGAGCAGTCTGTTCTGACGAAGTAGGGTACCTCTTCTTGAACGGTAAACAGTGAAAGCACATAGAGAGAAAGAAAAAGGGGGGGGGAGATGGAGAGAGAGATGGAGGGAGCAAGAGAGAGAGGGGTCCTCATGGTGCAGCTCAGCAGGACCAACCACGTTCCCTCACCCCATGCTGTGTGTCTCCTCTCCTGCTCTCCATGTGTCGTTTGTGTGTGTGGTTCATGCGAGACCAGGCCAGGTTTCTGGGTCAGGCGCTGGGTTATGTAAGGCTGGAGGGAGGGGGAGGGGGAGAGCAGGCGTGCCTGTCTGACTGGAGCTGTTGGGTAGATATTCATGAACTCCACCACACCTTCCCTCACCTGAACAGCACCCCTCCCCCTCTCCTGTTCTCCCTCCCTCCATCCTCCGACGAATGAACTGTGGGATTGCACACAGTCTCTCGGGTAATGCAGCACGTCGTAGGTTAATACAATTCAAGGGCTGATAATTTCAAATATCTGGTTTCAACTGAGCAGGTGCGAACGGCTCTCTGTGTCGGCCGCACCCGAATATGGAGGGATTGGATTTGAACCTGACACCTTCTGGTCTGCAGCCGTTTCGCTCTCCCGCTGAGCTACGCCATGATGAACACATCCGGCATATGGAAAGAGACAGCTAAGCCCTGTTGACCAGCGGCACTGTCACGCCAAAGTGTCCTAGGGCCAAAAAGTGTTCTACCTGATGTTGCAATGTTGTTCAGATGCAAGGAGGCGCCCGTTTGCTATGCCAACGATACATTACCGAGAGGGCTACATGTGTTAGCGAGAAACCTGAGAATCCTGGTTGCTAGGTATTCAGTGCTAGCTAGCAACCTTTTTTGGTTGAAAAGAATACCAGCATAGCAACCAGGACAGTTTCCCGCTAGCACGCGTAGCTATCACAGGAATTTAACGTTGGCATAGCGATGGATGCGTCCTTGCATCTGAATGCCATTGTGATGTCAGGTATGACGCTTTTTGGCTGCAGGACACTTTTTGGCGTGACATCCCCGCCTGTTGTGTCCTTCAGTCGAGAAGAGGGGAGAGAGGAGACAGGGAAGGCTCTGGAGAGAACAACCAACACCCAACTCTCTTCATATCTCCTTTTGACGTCAATCGCAGGGTAGCATTGTTTTGTTGACTATTATTAAAGGTTCTTCAAGGACGTAACGGTGGACTGGGGGGAGGGGTGGACTGGGGGGGGGTATTTGGGTTCGCCGAGACAATCAACTCCTGTCCCGTCCCCCCCGTCCCCTCCAGCAGAAAGCTATTCAGTCAGTTTAATTCAAAGCCAAGTGACGAATGGCCCACATCCTTCAGATGACCCACTACCATCCTCACCCAACCCAAGCATGTCGCCTATCTCCTCTCAGAAGAGGGATTATCTTGTCCAAACTGAACTAAAAGCCCCAAGCTGTTTCCCTGCACTGTTAGAACGCAGCCTCCATGTTCACCAGAGATCCGCTTCTGACAACAGGGCAGGGCATTCTTCGGGCATCTACAAAAACACCCTTCTACTTCCTGTCTGTTGTCATGGCGATGGGCTGATGCTGCTGGATGGTGAGTTGGGGCTCCGGTCCAATGGCGGTCGGACCAATGACAGAGCAGCCTAAAGCCCCATAGCAACAGCGTGGGAGCCAATCCGTACGCCTGCATTCTCGCATCCTCTCTGTTCTCCTCGCTCTGTGCAGTTGTTCTGCCTCCCTCCCTCTGGCAACTCCCCCCCCCATCACGCCAGATGTAAACAATGACTGGAAATACAGCAGCTGTCCATGTCTAGACATACGCAAAATGTAAAGAATACGTAAAAGTAGCGCTGCTGGAGGCGGGGTTTGTGTTAGACTGTAAAATGGGATGGAGAGAGACAGACAGAAAATGATAGACGGAGTGAGACCGATTGAGAAAAAGACTAGACAGAGAGTGAGTGAGACAGATCGACAGGCAGATTGGGGTTGTTTAGAAGTTAAGTTTGGATTTTTTTGACGGTAAAATTGGATGGAGAGAGACCGAGAGAGACAGACATAAAATGAGGGAGAGAGTGGGACCGATTGTGAAAAAAACTAGACAGAGAGTGAGTGAGACAGATCGAGAAAAAGACTAGGCAGAGAGTGAGACAGATCGAGGAGAAGACTAGACAGAGAGTGAGACAGATCGAGGAAATGACTAGCCAGAGAGTGAGACAGGTCGAGAAAAAGACTAAACAGAGAGTGAGACCGACTGTGAAAGAGACTAGACAGAGAGTGAGACAGATAGAGGAAAAGACTAGACAGACAGTGAGACCGATTGTGAATTACTTGTCTGTCCCTATATGGTGACCCGCCAGTGTTGTTTTCTTGCTTTATTGTTCACAATCGTGTTATGCTTTTATAGCTCCTCCCTTGGCACTTATTGGTTCTCACAATATATGTTTCACGATCTAAAAGCCCACTGTGTTTGGGGTCTATCACGTTCCTATGCTCAGTGACCGATGCTCTTTGTAAAAGCTCTCTCTTGTAAGTCGCTTTGGATAAAAGCGTCTGGTAAATGAATAAATGTAAAACATTTCAATGTAAATAAGCAGAAACAAACAAGCAGCCCCGATGGGATGAGCCGCTTGAAAATACGGAACAACCTATCGGCCTGGTTGATGGACGGCTGTCGTAGATGAACAGCGGGTTGCTAAGCCCTAGGTGGAGGAGGTTCCTTGGACTGACAAGCGATGCGCAGCGTACTAGCCTCCTGTTACGTCAACCGGATGGCCGGCGCGTGCAACCAGACGTCCAGCTGTGTTAATCCCCCAGAAGCCTCGGCGGCTGGGCTGAGCCGGTCTTCCCGCCTGCCGGTGCAGCAGACAACCAGGGTCACCTAACCTCAGCTGACTGACTGAGATGACAGGAACTCAGATAGCTGTGTCCCAAGTGCTGGCTGTAGCCTGTAGCACCCTAGTCAACGAACGCTCAATCTTCCCCCAGAGGGTGCTTTGAAAGTCTCTCCTTACCTGCTCAGAGAGATTGACATGGCAGGATTTAAGGCTTGAGTTAAGCACACGAAGACACGTGCGTCCGGGAAAACACTCTCCCTAAGAAGTGATAATCTGGTTGTCACCGCGCTAGTTCCTCACAGGTCTCAATCGTGCTGATATGCGGTAACATTTGACTGTCTAGAACAGGGGTGGGCAATTCCTGTCCTCGAGGGCCGCTGGCCTGAAGGTTTTAGATGTTTTTCCAGCTCCAAGTCACCTGATTCAAATGAACGGGGTTGTTAACAAGCTCTGTGGAAGCCTGATAATGACCATTCGTTAGATGTGTGCCTCAGGTGTGCTGGAGCAGAGAATCATCTAAAATCTTCAGGACAACGGCCCTAGAGGACCGGAATTTGCCAACCCCTTGTCTAAAACGTGTCAACTTCACAGGTGCGCAACAGTAAACAAGCACACAGACGTACGAACACGCAGTTGAACAAGGGCGCTGCTCTGAGGGAAATGGTACACTGGAGTACAATGATACAAAGACGGGATGGAGGAGGAAGGAGGAGAGAGGAAAGAGAAGAAAAAGATAGATCACCTCACACCACAGGCGGAGAGCGTTAATAAAGGACAGTTTCGCTTGCGTGCGCGTGCACTGGTTTGTTGTGTTTTTGCGTGTGTGTGCGTGTGTGTGGGGGGAGGGGGGGCTATTTGCATGGCTGTGGAACGAGATTGAAAGGGAGAGTGAGGGAGAGTCACAATCACATGTCCAGCCTTATTGAAAGGGGGAGGGGTGATGGACAGAGACAAAGAACATGGCTTTGATAAAACCCGTTAATCTTGTTGAGCGCCTTGGTTGCACGGTTATGGAGTTTGTTTGTCTGTGTCCGCATGCAGGTGCTTATACCGTAAGGCGGATTCACCGACTCCAACAGATTGTGACCCAATCTGTAGCTTGTGACTGAGAGAGGAATCAACAAACAACACCCATTCCCACACACACCCACATGGGCAGGCACACACAAAGTATGTCCATCCTCCATCAAAATCCCTTCCGCCTCAGCTACCGAGGTCGATAAATAGAACACATGAGTGAATGTTGCAAGGTTCCAGTCATAGCTGGCACCGAAGTGACTGCCAAGTGAGTGTTGAACGAGAGGAGAAGCGCTAAAGCTGGACCTCACGACCGCAGCAGGCCCATGCAAGCCTCCTCCTTCTCTTCCTCCTCCTGCAATCTGTCACCCTGCCCCCATCCTGGCCAGTCAGTCTGGCTATGATGTAACAACTACCCCCGACTGCTGACTCTTGACTAACGCCCCCCCCCCCCCCCCCCCCCCCCCCCCACCTGACGAACAGCTTCGCAAACACCACCAGAAGCGACGCACTCATCCTCCGACGCCCTCCATGACCACACACACACGAATACTCCAC
Organism: Protosalanx chinensis; assembly: GCA_030340685.1. Classification (NCBI taxonomy): domain Eukaryota; kingdom Metazoa; phylum Chordata; class Actinopteri; order Osmeriformes; family Salangidae; genus Protosalanx; species Protosalanx chinensis. Next base: position 5,120,230 of record CM059333.1, read on the forward strand.
AAATCTTCACGGGGAGCGCGTGTGTAGGTGTTTGTGCGGGGGGTGTTTGTGGGGGGGTGTGTGGGGTGTGTGTGTGTGTGTGTGGGGGGGGTGTTCCTGGCTCCAACCTCGTTAGCTGACTGCTTGTTCACATTTAGTCACCGTCCCCGCGCTCTGCGATGCTCCGCCTTACAAACAAATGTCACTACAGTGGAAGGCACGAATCTTTCTCCTCCCCCTCCCCCCCGGCCCCCTTTTCTCTCTCCGTGTCACTCGCCGGTTCAGAGTCTGTTCCCTCACACTGTCCCCCTCTGCGTTGGCCGGGAGGTGCCCGCGAGTGACGAGGAGAACAGGGCTGTCACCTCTGAGTCATGAGTCATGAGTCCGACAGCACACACTCGCCGCCACCCCCGCCGCGACCATAAAAAGCCAGTGCTCTTGGGGAGGGGATGGTGGGGGGGCAGAAAGGAAAAGTTAACAACCTTTCCTGCTCCTCGAAATAAAAGAGTGTCACGTTCGGTCATGGACTACCCCGTGTGAAAAGAAAAAGGGGGGGATGCAGCAAGGGAGGGCAGAAGGAAGAGAAGAAATCGGGCAGCGTGTGCCCATGTCGTTGGTCTCCCCTGTGCTGCCTTATGTAACTCCTTCATAATGCATTACTCACTGCACTTCCATTCTGTCGCGAACGTCTTCACGTCGGGAGAATCTGCTCCAGGAGAAGCGATGCCGCTTCATGTGTGCAAAATGGTGGGCTGTCGCACATTCAGCAATCTCCTGCCCTCTTAATCTCTCCCACTTGCTGCAGATAAACAGCGGTAGCTCGATTTCCCACTCTGAATCTGTTAACCTCACTGTGGTCTTCTGCCATGGTTATAAATAGTTCAGAGCCACATGATGATGTGTGAGCATTTCAAGAGAGTTTGGAGACACACTTTGATTGTCGATAGCTCAAATGGCCAACCCAATATTACGCTGATCAACAACTGCTGCAGCTGTCTGTGGTTGTTGTGGAAACGGGTCTGGCTCTGAGTCACCCGCTGAGTTGCCATGGCTTTGAGGACAGCTGCGATAGGGGCATGGGTGTGTATTAACACCATGAAAATCCGGACCGGAGGAAGTGTGTTTTCGAAAGACATGCACACGCACAGTGACACCATAGGAGGGACAAGATTTTCCATTGCAGATCCAAACGGCTCTGCAGAGTCCTTTAAGACATGCAGGCTTTGTTGCCAACTCTTGTCAGCCATCTTTGTTTGCTTGTAAAGCCAACCTCCGCTATGGAGACGGCATAAGTACAGGAGGGCCAATGTTGTACGGTCTGGGCCTGGCTAAGCCAGTGACAGCTGTCCTGGCACGTCAAACAGCAGTATTACTTTTGAATTAACTGTTCCTAGGAGTAGGTGTCTACAACATTCTTGTCAGGGAGTCAGATGGCTCAGTGGGTTAAGGTGTTGGCCTTATGATCAGAAGGTTATGAGTTCAAGCCCTGGCTGTGGCAATGTGATTTTGTGTCCTTGGGCAAGGTACTTCACCCTACTTGTCTCAGAGGGAATGTCCCTGTACTTGATGTAAGTTGCTTTGGATAAAAGCGTCTGCTAAATCAGGTTTATTATTATTGTCTGTACAGCATGTTGGTCAATGTGGGCAGTTTTTTAAATCATCTGTATTGTATTGTACATCGAGCGTGATGAGAATGGGAATCTCTGATAAGCAGAAGTGTGACAGCACAATGTGAGCTTTGTCTTTTGAACGGGCCAGGACCATGAATACCGGTCTTTGTTTACACCCAGAATGCAGTAGCTGTAACTCGATAACTCGAGAAAAAAAACATTAAACCGGCCCTGCGTCCAAGCGTGGCTTTGGAGGAATTCTGCACATCTTCTGAATGGATGAAGGAGGTGGAGGAGGAAGGGGAGGAGGAAGAGGAGGAGGGCTGCAGTTGTTGTGGTTTGGTCTATTGAGGCTCCTCCAATCGATACTATTCAGCCGCATTAATTCATTCATTCTGTCCAGGACAAGACTGTGCCTTTTATAATGTAGCACTTCCGTCCAAAATAGGGTGCCGATGAAAGCTTTCACCATTCTCATTTCTGACCATCTGGAGTGCCATGGTTTCAGTGATTTTTTTTCGAGGAAGAGCAACTGTTATTAACAGTCACGAGGTCACGTTCTACAAATACCACACAATTTCACAGATGACGCATAGAAAATCCTTAGCCACGTGTCTTTTGGCAATTTCAGCGCATAAATCTCGAGCAGTCCTCTTTCCGACTAGCCTCTCCTGTGCATTAGCACTGTGGTGCACTGGTGTTAATCCTGGTATTTGTGTGGTGTCTGTCACTGTGCGTACACTGATAATGAGATTAATCTATATCCATTCTTTGACTGGGTGTGGGGGGGGGGGGGAGCAATAGAGGGCTGGGTGGATTAATGCTGTTAAATTCTCTCTCAGTCACACCACAGCACACAAAGGGAGGTACACACACACTTTTATTTGAAGTTCTCTTTCCTTCATCACATTGGTGTCAAACTCGTGCCAAGAGGGTGCAGTTTTTCACTTCAACCAAGCACTACCCCAGCTGATTTCACTGAGGAGAGAAACTCGTTAGTCAAAATCAGCTGGTGGGATGCTTGGTTGACATGAAAACCTGCCCCCTCTTGGCCCTAGATGGCGCCAGTTTGACCCCCCCATCTTTCACACACTACACTGTCATGCTCTCCCCTCGCCCACCTGCCTCACCGGATACCAAGTTCAGGGATTTGGTGGGCTGCAGTGTGTTCCCACACTCCCCGCAGCACCAAAACACCTCAGTTGGTGTCCACTCTTTGTTGCTCTGACATAACTCACCGTTCAACAACAGAGGCTCTTTATTTAAGGCATCTGAGGAGGGTCACTTAATATTCCCCTCAAGCCATCCTCACTGAATACAGGACCGGACAAACAGCCATTGGAATCCTGCAATTTCACCATTTGCGGCAGAATCAAGCACCAAACTGGATTTCATGATAGCAGTGTGGAAGATACGAACCTACAAAACACGTCATAAGCCATCTTAAAGGTTTGGATAAAACACATCCTGTGACAATCTAGAGGCGGTATATATTTTATTTATATATTATATATTCACTCACACTGCTCAGCATTCAATGCCTCTGGGGCAATACCGATACCCAAGTGAAAGTGGAAAACAGAACAATGATAATGTAGCTAATGTGACAAACCATGAGAAGATCAATAGGTTTAACGATCAACCTCAGGCGAAAACCATCACATGATCCAAACAGCAAAGTCATTAGAGAATCTCACCACCTTGGCAGAGACATCCAGGGTCTGACATACCAACAGTATTGGTTTGTGGAAGTCATATAAATATAAATAAATATTCATTTAGCAGACACTTTTATCCAAAGCGACGTACAGTAAGTACAGGGACAATCTCCCTGAAGCAAGTAGGATGACGTTCCTTGCCCAAGGACACAACGTCACATAGCCACAGCCAGAGTTCGAACTCACAACCTTGCGCTCATGAGGCCAACGCCTTAACCCGCTGAGCCATCTGACTCCCCACCGTATCGATATTCGTCCCGGTCCAGGAGCATATCATTCCTTTCGTGTGTATGTGTGTGTGGACAGGGCAGAACCACAGAGCCCACAGGCAAGTGACACGTACCGAGCTGGTTTGAAGAGTACCGCTAGGATCTGTGTCCGAAAACTTTTGTTCCATCGCTGCCAGAGAGATCGATCGGCCGGCCTCGCTCTAGTTCACTCCTCCCAGCCCTCAATCTAACGCCTGGTGCTTCTGAGAGAGTTGGGCTGTGTGCCAGCCACAGGATGAGAAAAAGGACAATTGAATGTGTTGATTGACTGACGGAAGGCAGGCACGTGTCTCGACTCTGTCACGTTTCCCTCGACTGCCCACTATTCTTGCAGTTCTTTGCAAAGTTACTTGGAAGATAGAACGGCTGAATTTCTTATGTGTGCTTGGAAAAGAATAAAGGAGGACACAGTGGACTCTAGGAAAGAGTTTGGAGAATCAAATCCAGCTACATAATGTTCACCCCAATGGCACACACAGCTAGGGAAGGAGCATGGGGCAAGGGCCAGATCTGTCAACAAACTGCTACATCAGTTTATTTTCCACCACAATTAATGACTGTTGCAGTGCAACAGACTTTCCCCCTGATGTGCAAGACTTCCTGAGAGTTGTGTGGCACACTTGGTTATGTTGTTGGGTTAGTCCCTGGTCTAAATCCTAAATCCATGAGTCAACATGATGTTATGTCCTTGAGCAAGGCACTTCACCCTACTTTTGTCAGCGGGAAATGTCCCTGTACTTGCTGTAAATTGCTCTAGATCAGAGCAGCTGGTAAATGTATTGTAAGATGATGTTTGGAAACTGATGGCTGCCAGTGTAATACAAAGACAACCGGACAATGCAACACAGCAGGAACTGAAAGACCCATAGAAGTATTTTTTTTACTTCATAAGACAAGTATGTTTTGTAAAGCGCATGGTTTAAACACTTATTTACCTTTGCAAAGCCCGGTTGTACTTACTTTGTCGTTTGGCTGGGACAAGCGACATGGGGCATGATGTTACAGTAAGAAAGAGAAATCAGGGCAACAAATTGCGGGCATAAATAAACACGCATATGCGTACTGCTTTCGCAGAACATAAGGGCATTTTGAACAACGCCATTTGGCATATGGGAATTGCACATTACATGATTGTTTTTCCAGGGATGTTCTAGTAGAGACAGCCTAGTAGGCTACGTAGCCTTACGAATAGTCTAGTCTAGTAACAACATCGCTGTGATCAGACGCAAGATGTATTAATGTACTACACTACAATGACACATCTGACCTCAATAAATTAGCTGACAATTGAACGCCCTCATTTTCCCTGATTACAAAAATACCATAATGACAAGTGGCCTACATGTTGAAGAGCGTCCTTCATTCCGGTGTTAACTGAGATTCGGACCTCATTTTAGACGATTCGGTCAGGCTGAACGATCGTGCTTACTGTGTGTTTATCTATAGATATTCGTTAGAGTAAAAAGGTTACGTCTTTAAAGAACCTGCGGCATTGGTTGACAGTTCAGATGATCGCCGTGAACAAAGAGAGGCAAGCTGCAAGGCTATAGCCTACTCACCATCGCCAAGTCTCAGCATCCTACGAATAGGTCCGTGAGAAGCCTCATCCGCGCTGCCAACCCTGAAGATCTGACTGCATCGTACCCAAAATGGACATCATGCAATCGCACAGCATCTTTCAATTCAAACCCCACTCCTTTCACATCCGATCGAAAGCTTTTTCGATGAGTGACCTGTCTGATCCAGCGAATGTGCGTTCGGGGTTGTGTCATAAGCGTCGTCTATCCCGTTCTTGCCTTAACCGTGCATGAGATCCTTTTGTATTGTATTAATGTACGGCCATTCTGATGCTGCCTTAGTCCAATGATGCATATCTAAATTAGTGTTTGCTGGGTTTAAGGGGAACATTTATGGAAGTAGTTGGGGCGGGTATAGGCATCGCATCATCGGCACGCTCAATACGTTCATCGGAGCGTACCACTTTGCAGGAACGCGCAGGGCTGGAGTCCGGCGTCGGGAGTGCGCTCAATCAAACAGCATGAACAACATTCCAACTTAAATTTCACATTCAAAGACACATCATATGTTAAATAGGTAGGCTACATGTTTAAATGACATGACTTATTTTATTGGAGCATTTGTTTGTGGTAAGAGTAGCCTAGTTCCCAATGAACAGACACGTTGAACAAATAATAATAATAATAATATATGGCCAATACTACAACAGTCCAAATACAGTGTGTAACTGTTGTTTGGTCTTTAAGCTATTTAAGCTGATCACTGACCTTAATACATGGTGAATACAAGTACTTGGTGGAACACATAGTAGGATGAAAGTGGAACCATATTTGCACCTCCACAATGTGCATTATGTATGGTAGGTAACAAATTCATATTTTTCTGTATTTGCCATTAACACATGCATACTGAAAACAGTCTGTTTAAGGATATTATCATTATTTACTTGCAAATAAGTACATTCAAATATTGACTTATTATTGACCTATTTCCCTTTCCATCACATACACACAGAATTATAATATCAATAGGTTTGTATATGATTTGTTATGTATGGTGTCTTTGACATCATTTTGTGTTGATCAGACAAATCATATTTTCACTCTCTGGCACCTCCTTCAGGCTCTGGGCAGGAAGCGCAGGTTGATGGGTTTAGAGGGAATCATTAGCGTTCTTGTTTTCGGCTCCACAGGTTGAGCACCTTTCTCAGGCAGGATCTCATAATGCTGCAGTAACTGTAGAAGTAGAAGGTCATGGTGAGACTTGTTAAAGGTGTTTGAATGCTTTCAAGGATTGTTCATTATGAGACCTATCACACTCACCCTGGACAGGGCAAAGTACATCTCCAGCTCTGCCACCCTCTTGCCCACGCAGGCACGTACCCCAACCCCAAAAGGGATGGAGCTGTATGGGTGGTGTTGGAACCCCTCAGCCCCCCCCCTCAGCCAGCGCTCTGGGGCGAAGCGCTCTGCATCCACAAACTGCTTCTCATCGTGGCTTGTCGCATAGTGGCAGAGATGAAACTGAGTCTAAGGTAGGTTTAACAGAGACAAAGATGAAAATGGGAGATTACATTATTTGCTGACGATTATCAGTCATTAAATGCAGTCCCAGATAAAAAAAAAATATTGTTGTGGATTACAGAGGATTTTATTATGACTAAATGGGGAGGGAGTCGTGGCTCAGCAGTTAAGGCGTTGGGCTCATGACTGTAAGGTTGTGAGTCCAATTCCCTGCTGTGGCTATGTGACGTTGTGTCCGTGGGCAAGACCCTTCACCCTACTTGTCTCAGGGGGAATGTTCCTGTACTTACTGTAAGTCACTGGATAAAAGTGTCTTCTAAATGATAAAATGTAAATATAATGTAATACAGTGAGCCTTGGACCCAAGTTGCCATTCATGGTTGCTTGTAAAATGACAAAGGATGATTTACAGTCATATAAATAATTGGTGGAAATAAAATGCTAAATAAAATATTTCATCAATACAGCAGCATGGGTTCTTCTGACCTTTTTGGGAAACCAAAAGTTGTCCACCACAACATCATTCTCAACTGTCAGACGACCATTTCCAGGGACGACAGGGTATAACCTTCAACAACCACAAAATATCGGCAGATAGTTGGAATCAATTAAATCACACGGATTTCTAAAAGAATCACTGTAAAACCTAGGTTTCGTTACATAAATATGAATAACAGTTACTTTGAAGCTAGCACGCTCCATTAAACCCAGTATAGCACTTGAGAGCATCAATGTAAAGGAGTACTGTGGTAAATGTACATTTCCCTGACATTCCAGTTTATATTCAAGCTGTTCGATGTACCTTGCATCAGCTGAAACTGATTCTCAGTGGGTCCTCTAAACCTACGCAAGACTTCATCTTGATTTCCCAAAGTCGGCGTGAATACATTGATATCAAAGGTTCAAATTACCAGCTGAACCAAAAACCCAAAATCCAGATCTGACCACTATGCACAGGGCTGAAGCTCACCGAAGGGTCTCTTTGACGGTGGCCTTCAGATAAGGCATCCTGGTCAGGTCTTCGGAGGTGGGCAGCTGCCAGCCTGGACACACAGAGGTGACATCTCTGTACAGTCTGTTCTGAACAGTACTGTCCCGAGCCAAGTGATAGAGCGTCCAAGACAATGTGTTAGATGTCTGATAAGTGAGACAGAGAGAGGGAGAGAGGGTGAGACAAGTTTGAGAAGAGTGCAGGCTGTTTCAGAGAGCAGGAATCAGTTATCATTATCTTTCATCTAGATCAGCAACATGTGGAATCATCACAAAATTACAAAAGGCGAGTATTGAGATTGGACGGTTTGCAGCGTCTGGTGCCAATGCAACTGAAGATATACATCATAGGCAAGCCCTGACGCAGCCACACCTGGGAATGCAGCCCAGCAGGTCCTTTGCAAATGTACATGTGTTTTTTCAGATTGCTGGAATCTGAAACCATGTTGACAGTAAGAAAACATCTGAACAATGTTCACATGATGAAAACATCCAAACAGATGTTAACAGAAGGTAATCCTCAGACAAAACAATACCTTAAAGTTATGATTTTTAACCCCTTCCCGTCAACACACACACACACACAACCTATCCAACCTCCCCCGATCTATGTGAGCTCCCTGACCCCACCCTCACCGTGTCGACTCCCCCCAGGAGCAGCTCCGTAATGCTGATATAGATTTCAGGCAGGGTGAGCTTGTCACACGACAACAAGTGTGTCAGGTACATCCCCTCCACTGGCTTCCCAGCAGCCACTTGGGCACTGATCTGCTCCACCTTCCTGTCGATCAGGTGACGAGCTGCATACAGGAAGACACACATGCACTGAAGTTAGCAGACGTGCCAGCATACATACTCTCGTTGTAGACCAGGGGTAGGCAATTCCGGTCCTCGGGGGGGCGTTGTCCTGAAAGTTTTAAATGTTTCCCTGCTCCAGCATACCTGATTCTAATGAATGGTCATTGTCAGGCTTCCAAGCCTAAATGTAGGCTTAACAAACCCTACATTTGAATCAGGTGTGCTAGACCAAGAAAACATCTAAATCTTCAGGACAGCAGCCCTCGAGGACCGGAATTGCCCACCCCTGGTGTAGACCCTCATTTGTCCAGGAGTGTTCCATTGTTGAGAAGGTTTCAGCAGTAGTCATCTGGGCACTGTTTTCAAAATCAACAGTGTCCAGGTGAGTACCTCTGAAACCCTTTCTACACTCTTAAATCTTATCAACATCGACCAGATCATCAAGTCACAAAAACAGTGTGGCTAGAGGCGTCAACCTTAGCACAAGCCTCATCTAACTGGCCAGTGTGATCCTAAGTTCACATTGAGTTTATGTTTTTGTCTGCCTACCAACATCATAGAGGTCATCCCAAGCCTGGACGAAATGCTTCCAGAAGGGCAGCACTCCGCGACTCCAACGGGGGAAGAACAGGACGGTCTCCGACAGAGTCAACATGGTGTTGGCCGCGGCTATGAAACGAAGCGTGTTCTCTGGGATCTCCTCTTGCAGGCAGCCCAGACGGGTCTCAAACAGGATGGACGAGATGCCTGGAGTCAGAACCAGTCAGAACAGTGGGGAAAACGGTGTCAAATTTGACGTCCAAATGAGGGGAGTTAGGGTCAACCCTTACCCTTCATATTTGATGCAAAGCAGCATACAAATAGTGCAAACCTATACAGACGTGGAATTTATTTTGGGGTACCCTTTGGTCAATGATAGAAAAACGCACAATAGTCACAGAAAAAACTTTCATCTGACTAAAGTAATAATACATAAACATTCTATGAATGTTAACCAAAGACAGTCAGACATTGCTTTTCAACCATGCTTCAACGGAATTATTTAAAAAAATAAAGTAATGGAACAGGCCTGGACAAAAATTATGATACACTTAACTTAACATTTTGTTGCACAACCTTTTGAGGCAATCACTGCAATCAGACGATTCCTGTAACTGTCAATGAAACTTCTGCACCCCTCAGCAGGTATTTTGGCCCACTCCTCTGTGAGCAAACTTCTCCAGTTTGCGGTTTGAAGGGTATCTTTTCAAGACTGCAGGTTTTAGCTCCTTCTAAAGATGCTCAATAGATTGAGGTCAGGGCTCAAAGGAGTCTACTTTAGAATAGTCCAATGTTTTCCTCTTCGACATTCTTTTTAGCTGTCCCATGACCTGCAACAGACCAAGCTTTCTGACACTGGCCAGCACATTTCTCTCTAGAATCTAATTCAACACCCCGCAACACCCCGCATGCAGCAAAGCAGCCCCAGAACATAACAGAGCCTCCTTCATGTTTCACAGTAGGGACAGTGTTCTTTTCTTGATAGGCTTCTTTTTTCCATCTGAACACAGAGCTGATGTGAAAAGTTTTTTCTCATCTGTCCAAGGGAAATTCTCCCAGAAGCAACATGTAGTTTGGCATATTCCAGTCTATCTTTTTTTAGGATTTGTTTTCAACATTGGTGTCATCCTTAGTTGTCTCCCATGTAGTCCACTTTGGCTCAAACAATGAGATGGTGCGATCTGACTAAGATGTTCCTTGAGTTCACCTTGGATCTCTTTAGAAGTCTTTCTGGGCTTTTTTGTTACCTTTCGAATTATCCGTTTCTTTGATTTGTCATACATTTTCTTCCTGCGGCCACATCCAGAGAGGTTGGCTACAGTCCCATGGATCTTACATTTCTGAATAATATGTGCAACTGTAGTCACAGGAACATCTAGCTGCTTGAAGATGGTCTTACCTTTATCATGTTTACATTTACTTCCTAATCTCCTGAGACAACTCTTTCCTTCGCTTCCTCTGGTCCATGTTGAGTGTGATACACACCTTGTCACCAGACAACACAGTGACTACCTGGAGCCCTTTATATAGGCCCACTGAATGATAACAAGATTGTAGACATGCTAAATACTGGACACACATTGAATTAACATGTCCCTTTGGTTACATTATGTTCAGTCTTTTCTAGGGGTACCATTATTTTTGTCCAGGCCTGTTCCATGAGTAAATGTTTTTAAATAATTCCACTGAAGCATGGTTGAAAAGCAACGTCTGACTTTCATTGGTCAACGTTCATAGAATTGTTATTTATTATTCCTTTTCTCAGATTAAAGTTCATTAACCGAAGGGTACCAACATTTTTGTCCACGTCTGCCCATTTACATTACATTTATTCATTTAGCAGACACTTTTATCCTCATAGAGAGTGCAGCAGAGAAGCAAGAATCAGAAAGGCATACAGGAGTTCTACAGCACTGCTGAGGTCTGAGTCAAGGAAAAAGGGAGTCATGTGGCTGAGCGGTTAGTAGCCGGAATGGGGCTAGTAATCAGAAGGTTCCCAGTTAGAATCCTGGTCGTGCCAACATGATGTTGTGTCCTTGGGCAAGGCACTTCACCCTGGGGGAATGTCACTGTACTTGCTGAAAATCACTCCGGATAAGAGCATCTGCTAAATGACTACATGTAAGTTTTACCTGATAAAACCTAAGTACAACGCAACAATAATTTCCCTGTCGAAGAATTAGCTCATTTGTGTATGGTAAACACTACAATAAGAGCACCTCAATTACAATCTTACAACGACATCTCAATCGCTGTTGTGCTGAGTACAGTTCAGTAGACACACTGATGCATCTAAAGTGCAATCTCAGCTGCTAGTAGTGGTTGTTTCTTGCCAGACACTGTACAGGATCACAAACACAAAGTGCAGAAGTACCCTCACAAGTATCCCAAGAAAGTGAACTGCTAAGCGTTGCTTTAGGTTCCCTCATGCTCGTCAAAACCAGAAATAAGCAGAAGAGAAGCTTGGAGACGGACAGGACATGCGGAGGAGAGTCCACAATGTAATCGACTGCCATGCGCACCTTCAAAGCCAAACTTGTACAGCTCGGTTGTGAGGTTTTGGACCAAAGCCTGGTCCTGGCTGCGCAGACGCAGGCTCTCAATGCGCTGCAGAAGGTCGCCGACAACCTGGTGAATGATGGGAGCGTACGCGAACGCTTCTTGTAGTTTTAGCATCTTCGGGTTCAGGGCGCTACGAATACGGTACCACTCAGTGCCCTTCCTGAAGGAGAGAAGCAGACCGGACCGTGGGTTAGGAGCAGGGAGGAGAAGCCGATCGATTAAACTTGTGGGTCGTCTTATATGAAGTGGGATGTGTAAATAGAGCCCTTACTCCACGTGGAGACCATAGGCCTGACATCGCAGATCCCGATATTCCCTCCAGTGAGGGAGATCTACCCGGACTGGGTACCGGCCCTCCTGTTGGATCACCTGTGCTATCAGCTCCGGAGATGCGACGTTCACAATGTCAAAAGGTCCAAACCGCGAGCGCCAGATTGGTCCATATAAACGTTTGTGTTCAATCTGGATGATGGGGAGAAATGGGTGTGAAAAAGGTCATTCAGGACAGTGAACAGAACCATAATTGGGCAGAATTTGACAATAAATCCAATCTTTACTCACCGCAAGGTAAATAAAAGAAGAGTATAACGCTTTCTAAAATAATGAAATGTATGGCCATATACCTAGATGTATTTGTAGCCTTCATATTGATTTATCATTATGATTGCTTGCGGATTTCAAACTTTAAATCAAAGCAGAGTATTAACTCTCACTCACAGACATGCTCCATTCACTGCTTCTAATCCCTACAAATTACTTTCAACAATTAAAGGCCCGAAATTAGATATAAAACCACAGTTTGGTAAATTTCATAATTGCAACAATCCATGCATCAATAACATAAAAGATACCTGCAAACGATATTTGGGGTCTCACCTGCATGGCATGGCTCTTGTCTGCATAGCCCTTCACAAATAACCAGTAAACAGTTGTTGCCAAAGACGGTCCGGGTAGATCTTCAATGGTTCTGTACTTTCCATGGGGTGCTGTTTCCAAAAATATTTGATCAGAAGATCCGGATTTCAGTTTGCTCATAGATCGCACGCATCGCAGAGATAGAAATCGATATGATCTGACTGCAACCGGGCTGCCCATATTGCAGGTAGGTTAACCTGAGACTTTCCCCTGTTGTGAGATTAACGCTGCAGAATCGATCCATTCACCAACCAAGAAAACACGCCCATTGTTTCTCACTACGAATTCAGAGCCCGTCATTATATTAAGAAAATCCTGTGTTTGTCTCACAGAGGGGATTCTGCAGAGCCCACTAAAGCCCACATCGCCGATGTTAATGAAGTCTACAGCAACAGGATCTATCAGTCCATTAGTGATCAGGTCGCTTCCTGAGTTACAACAGTGACAATGTTCTTTGAAACGAGAATGTGAGCAACTATGTTGTATTCTTGCCAAAATTCCACTCAGTGTGAAAGCCATTGCAGTCTATCTTGGAGGACAGATCACAAGAATTTATCCAAGAGCAACCTGACACCAGCATTGAAGTCCTTAAAACAAATGTTAGTTTTCCACTGCTTAATATATGCTGATCACGTTGGTGCTGTTGTTGATCTGAGTTGGGCTCATGTACAGTATCAGGTTACCAATTTTTTTTATTTGTATAGCCCTTTTTACAAGCAATATCACAAAGGGCTTCACATATGCCCACAGAACTGTCCCTCAACCTACCTAAACCCTCAAGACAAGGAAAAACTCACTATGGAGTCCACTGATCACTTATTATCACTGTTGGAAAAGCTTTTGTCATTATAAAACATACAATAATGTTGTCAATGCTTCAAATGAGACACAAAAACAAGTGAAATAAATATATTTTTTATTATCACCATTGTGAAGATTATCAACACATAGAAGTGTCAGCTGTTCCAATAGTTGCCCAACCTTTTCCATCAACTTCTGCATTCATTTAACGACAGGCCAACAGGCTGTGTCTCTCAGGCTCCACCCATGCAGAACATATCCCATAAAAAAACAACTAAAAAAAATATATTAAAAAATTATACGTACCACCGATATACAGATCTGATATAAACAGGCTTATTGGTCACAAACCAATTAGAATCATAAACATGGCTTTCTTTTACAATTGACTTTTACACAGAGACCAAACGTGAGGGATATAAGTGTCTTTTTTCCACCTAAAAAGGGTACATTTCAATTGTATACATTTGTACATGTTCTTTATTTAGATTTTTTTTCTTCTTCCTATTAGTCAGAATGCACAAGGCATTTTGGAGCGCAGTGTCCACTGATCACTAATTGCTCAAATGCATCTACTTACAAACAAATATACACACACGTACACACACACACACACAGACAGACAGACAGACACACAGACACACAGACGTGGCAGGAGAGGCTATCGAAGCACAAACTTGCACCAAATGTGGTTGTGGCTAGCCATATCCTACAGATTGCATTTCACAGGGGGGGGAAGAATGGCGTACAGTCATCCAGCTGGACTCCCTGTGTATAGCATAATTTCTGTCCCCAACACAGAAGGCAGTGAGGGAGCTCTGGACAGGACAGCCACCCTCTATCCAGAAAACAGGCCTTGTCATATGGAAGTGTTAATCCACTATGGTGAATGAGGGCACCTGGTGGTGTAAATGAAACATTACATTCCTGGTAGAACCTTGGGCAACTCAAAACATTCAAAGTCTCAATCAATGACACACACACACGCACACGCACACGCAGCTGCATTCAAATTAAAATAAGTCTTAAAAATGTGCAAAGGGTCATTGTGAACAACAAAAAAGCTCAATGGAGTGTGTGTCCAACGTCCAAACAAAACCCCAAAATGCATGTACCTTTCAGATAGTGCTTTCACAAGAAACTCTGTGAGTCCCAGTATGAATCAAATGTTGCTTGGTTTGAGTGGCCAGGACTGAAAAGGCCGGAATTTAAGTCCTTTACTGCTTGGTGACCAGCTAGGCAGAGAAAACCCCATGTCTTCAGCAGCGGTCCAATATCTGTCCTCAAGCTAGCAGAAACCTGTACAGGGAGGCTAGGGGCTATGCTGGTGGCAGAGTACTGTTGACACAGAAACATGTACAGCATGGGCCAGCATTTCGGACGTCATACATGGTCTGCCTAGAGGCCCTAAGGTAGGAAAAGACAACGATGGAGATACAAACATTTGACAAGTGTTGTAAGTGGTCAAAGTGACCTCTGGGAAAGTAAACCAGTCGGAAGAGCCTTCTCTGGTGAGTAGCGCAGACTGGTGACGTGTGAAGGTCGGTATATTCCGCGAGAACAAGAGGAGAAAAGGTTCTTGCACCCAGGGCTGAGAGTTCTCGCAAGTTTGTTCTCCGAAACATCCCCTCAGCAGATCTTGTGTGGTGTCCACAAACTATCGTGTGATTGGTCAGAAATGGGTTAGGGTGGGCTGGCAAAGAAACTAAAATGTGAATGAAGCCGTTCGGCACGGTTCCTCCTGGTGAAGTATGTTATATCTTGGCCAGAACAAACTTTGTTCTTGTACTTCAAACCTCAAGAACAAGAACACATCTCTTTCGTTCTTGCGGAGTATGTACTAAGCTTGAGAGCGTGTGTGAGACATAACACTGCCCTACAATATGGAGTTATTGCACGGGCTCTTGGAACAGAGAATCTCTAGGGAATTGCTCGGTACCACGGTGCATCGTACACGTAAACAAACTGGGGAGTGTTCTGGAGAAAAGGATAGGGCTGCTGCATGTGACGAGCTATAATAATAATAATAATAATAATAATAACAATAATTAAATAATTATTCACTTAGCAAACGCTTTTATCTAAAGCGACTTACAGCAAGTACAATGACAATCCCCCTGAGGCAAGTAGGGTGAAGTGCCTTGCCCAAGGACAACGTCACACAGCCACAGCCGGGAATCGATCTCACAACCTTCCGATCGCGAGGCCAACACCTTAACCCACTGAGCCACCTGACTCCCAACGAGCTAATGTTGATCGGATCGTTTTCCTTCGGATTCTGCATCCAGCGGCGCTCACTGTATTTCCATACCTTGTTGAGATCAGTCATCAGTCTTTTTATTGGGTCATTCATAGGACTGTTATGGAAATGCATATTTTATAGTGATGAGCCAAGGAAATGTTTCACTGTTGTTGGTCAACCGCAGAGCCAGAAGAAAGCAGTGTTGTGCTGGCTTCTGGCCGGGCACCAGAGAACCACCTGGATGCGAGACCCTGGTGAACCCGCCTCAGCCGGTTTGTGACGCACAGACAGGCGCCGTACAACGACGACAACCAGAGCAACAACGTGGGGAGGCTTTTAACCTGGGACACAATTTTCGACACGTAAAAGGCACAAAGCAAAGAATGAGGAAATGAGGAATGTAGGGGAGGATGGTGACAGGCTGCCCTGGGAGGAACTTCAGCAGACCAAAAAAACCCAGAAAGACGCACAAGTTGGGGAAACAAATCCACGGCTGGATGCAGTTCCATGTTCGGCATAGGCAATTCTACAGTAAAGATTTGTGTGGTCTGGGGGGAGGGTACCTGGGGGCTGTGTCGGCAGTCAAGGAACGACAGACGCGAGCATAAGAAGTGCGTGTGTGTGGGACTGTTCTCCGACACGGCTGTGTTCTCAGGTGGCAGGGGTGAGTCGTTCTATAGCAGCGTGTCCCTGGAGTTGAGCGCTCTAGGGTTTTGGCGGTACATTCTGGGGTCGAGGGGCCGGAACACTCCAGGGGTCGTTTCCAATCTCGGTTGAGATCCAGAGCAGCACGCTCACGCATGCTCACGCACGCTCCCAACATGGCAGGAGGCAACGGTACAAACATAAAAACCAAAAAAATCAAATAAAAACACTTTTAAAGTTGAGTTCATTAGGGGCACTTACCCCACTTGTGAAATTAAGGTGCAACGTTCTTTAGATCATGGATTTTCCTACATGGCAGACTCTGTCAGACAGAGTCTATCCTTAAGTCCTGTCTCACAGAAACCTTCTCCCTCTTTCCCCAACAGGTTCTCCCGGTTTGTCTGTGTGGTCACATGGAGTCTCTGCTCAACCATGACAAGGAAGGTTCAGAGACACCCGAGTCAATAAGGCCATCTCTGGCAGTTCGGGAGGGTGGGGTGGGGGGCGTCGGAGGTTGGGGAGTGGGGGGAGTGTGGGGGGAGCTAGTGAACGAAGATGTGCCGCAGGAGGTCGTCAGCCCAGGGCCTCTGCTTGGTGTCCACAAAGATGCGCTTGAGGAAGTCGCGACAGTGGTCCGACACGTACGCGGGCAGCACAGGGTTGGTGGGCTGCGTGGCGATCTTAAAGATGGCCGCCATGGCCTCGAACTCAGCCCAAGGGGGCCGCTGGGTGAGCATTTCCACGATGGTGCAGCCCACACTCCTTTAAAAAGAGAGAAGAACCAGCCGTGAATTACTTGTTAATCCCTGTGCGGAAACTCGCTAGTGTTGTTGCTCTATTGTTTGCGTCCCATAGGTAAACTACTGTCTGTCAGAGACTCACCTTAAATTTGTAATCTGTTCAGCTAAAAGCTCTTATGGCACATATATACACATAGGGACAACAGCTCTTGGGCCTGTTGTGGTTCTGCCTCACCAAATATCGGCTTTCCTGCCGTAGCCTTCTCCGCTGATGACTTCCGGACTCATCCAGTAGGGGGTGCCGGTCACAGACGTGATGCCTGTTCCCGACAGGCAGATGGTCTGCAGCCGTCGGCTTGCTCCGAAGTCTCCCAGCTTCACGTTTCCTACCGAGTCCCTCAGGATGTTGGCCCCTAGAGAACACCGCCAGGGACATGAGATGAGGAACCTCCTGCTTTTTTTGGTGGCCCTGTCACGCTAAAGTGTCCTAGGGCCAAAAAGTGCTAGGCATTACATTTTGAATTTAGGCCTCTGTAAAACTATTGATTCTCCTCTACAATTTGTACGTTTTCACTCGTTCGTTAGCTAATGCTACCTAGCTAACTTTTTAAATTGTCAATTTTAACAGATGGGGAAAGAAAAAAAAGTATAGTACACTATTTGTGCTCGTTGCTTTCAAACGAGTGAAAACTTAAAATCACAGAGTGGGATAAATTGTTTGAAATAGGCCTAAATACAAAACGTAATACCTAGCAACCAGCATAGCAACCAGGACAGCTACGCGAACTAGCGGGAAACTATCTCAGGAACGTAAAGTTGGCATAGCACCGGAAGCGTCCTTGCATTGGAATGCCAGAAGTCAAGCAGGACACTTTTTGGCCCCATTTTGTTACCCAGAACATTCCAGGTCTCGCTCTGGACCATCCTGGAGGTCCTCTAAGCGGCCTGTCAGGTCTAACCTTTAATGTCCCTGTGGACGATCATGTTGCTGTGCAGGTAGGACACTCCCTCCAGGATCTGGCGGGTGTATCGGCGTGTCACGTTCTCGGTCAAGGCGCCGTACGACTTCAGCTGGTCCTTGATGGAGCCCTGCGGACCAGCAATGGATCATGTGAGAACTTGGATATTGGCATCGCAACGCAGGTGGGTGGGGTGGGGGCTTGCGAAAAAAAAACACTCACCCCCGGCATGTACTCCATGAAGATGGACAGGGTCCTCTCGCTGGAGTCTCGGAGGCAGCCGTAGTACTGGACGATGCGCTCGTGACACAGGTTCTTCAGCAGCTGGATCTCGCACTCCAGAGCGCTCACCTCCTGAGGACACAGCACAGCAACAGGCAGGGGAGCGGTGGGTGAGCAGGCCCATTACACGGTGGGGTGGGGGGGAGGGGATGTGTGCCGGAGCGCTGCGTAGGACGCCTCAGTCGGCCGCACCTTGCTGGTCTCCGGGCTCTCTGGGTCGAACTGGACCTGCTTGACGGCCAGCTCTCGTCCGGTGTCGGCGTCGTAGCACAGGAACACCCGGCCGAACGCCCCCTGACCGAGAAGTTTGCCGAGGCGCCAGTTGGTGGGCGCGCGCGGAGCTGGCAAAGGATTTTTCAGAGAATTAGCACCGAGAACTGCTACAGAAGTTCTAATTCAGTGGTTCTTAACCTGGGTTCGATCGAACCCCAGTCAGTCTCAGGGGTTCGGCAGAAGTCAAGACACACATCCGACTCATATGATTTGTGATGACACAACCAATTAAGAAGGGTTCGGTGAATGCGCATATGCAACTGGTGGGGTTCAGTACCTCCAACAAGGTTAAGAACCACTGTTCTAATCTTTTAAGATGGTAAAAAGAAATTATCTGCCTCCCCGTCATCATTTCAACCAAATTGCGTCCAGTTCATTACATATGAACGCCTTGAATCTCTCTCTCCTGCCCCCTCCCTCCTCCTCCTCCAGTTTTGACTCACAGCGGCTGGGGGGGCTGATGTCCATGACCGACAGAGTGGGCGTCGGGGTGGGTTCGATGTCGCTGCCCCTGCGCCTGCGCCCCGGCTCCTCCAGCTCAGGGGTGAAGATGCTGCTGCCGCTGCTGGTGCTGGGAGACTGCTCCGTGGGGCTGAAGTTGACCGGGGAGCGGAAGCCGTGGACCTGGGTCCGCCGGGCTCGAGGGAAGGTCTTGCGGCCTGTGGGGAGAGAAGGAGGAGGATGAGAGGGAGGGAAAATGTGGGCCGTCCTGACAGCAACATGTGGAGCTTGGAGGCGAGGGTTGAGAGGGGTGGAGGGTGATCTCACCATCACTGTAGTCCTGGGGGCAGAAGGGGACGTGGTAGCGCCGGGGGTAAGTTCCCCCTTTCCCTGACTTCTCAAACATGGGGATGTCACATTCTGCAATAGGACAAATGGCAGTTAATCTCCTCTCCAAACGCTTGTTATACGAATCAAACGTATTGTTGATATGGTGCCACCTCTAAAAACGAGGCAGGGGTTTACCCGTGAAGTCTTGGTGATTGTCTGGGTAGCTCTGGGCTCTGGGCATACGGGACTTGGGATAATCGCTGCAAGGCAGGTAGACAACGAGTCAATCTGAAGTTAATACTGATGGGCAGGGTCTTAATACTGATGGACAGGGTCTTAATACTGATGGACAGGGTCTTAATACTGATGGACGGGGTCTCTAATGGCTTCCTGACCGCACAGCTCACCTGTCTAAAGGACTGTCGAGGGAAGGGCAACTCCCTGAGGCTGAGTTTTCAGGACTGCTCATGGACAGCGGATCCAGCATCTGGAGAAGAAATAACAAAGGGGTTCATTCTGGTGTCGTCCTCTTTCCCAGTTTCGAAGAGAAAGAGAGAGATGAGGTTCACAAGTCTCTCTCGTCCTCTTCGAATCTATGCACGTGTGCCGTTGATCCCTGTATGCTGACAAGCTGCTGTCTGTATCCTTACGGACATTAGTACAGTGGCGCTTCCAGAGCTAGCTACCTGGTCCATGCTCTCTGGAATGAACTCGCCCTCGCTGTAGATGCTGGTGAAGGAGCCGTTCCTGGCCACCTGCTGGAGGGCATCGGGAATGTAGCCTGGAGGCGGCGAGCTGCGATCCGTGGAGTGGGACCCTGGGAAGGAACAACAGATCACCACGTCGGACCACAAAGATAGCCCGCTCACACTCAGCCTGCTCACAGTCAACCCAGTCTGTCGTAGAGGCCCGCATATCTTCCTGATTTATTGCGGTGCTTGATTGGTCAGGCCGGCACAGTACAAGATCCACTAAGTAGCATGGAAGCCATTGAAGTGTTTAAAGAGCAGAGAAGAAGCCTACCTAACAAAGCCAGCATATTCTTGGTTATCTCTGCACCTCTGAAGCCTGTGTTGTCCAGGTTTTCAAAGGATGGCAACAGATCCAGGCCAGACGAAGAGGACTGGAATACAGAACAGACATCATCATGACAAAGAAGAAAAAAACAGACCAGAAGCATATTTACAGTTAGACCAGATCCCACTGAACTTTTATTTTCAGGCAGGTAGGGTGAAGTGCCTTGCCCAAGGACACAATGCCATGTTGGCACAGCCGGTTTTCAAACCCAGGCATCTTCTGAATACCAGCCTGACTTCCTAACCGCTCAGCCACACAACTTAATAATGGATCAGATCAGAAGGCTGAGAATGAGCTGTGCGGTGGATCCTGACCTGGGACGAGGCTTGGAGCACCAGAAGGATTTTGAGGCTCTTCATATGGACGCTGCGATCCAGCAGCTCGACAGCCTTGTCCAGGTCATCTTGAGTGGTCAGGGGAATCACCAACTGGTGCGTTGAAAGGAAAAATACCAGGTTCGGGTGAGAATCATTTCCCTTCAAGAGTAGTAAGTACGCTTGTAAGAGTAAGAGTAAAAACTAAGTAAGAGTAGTAGACATAACTTCGTTCTTAGAAAGTCCTGAGATTCAAGTAATAGTAAAATAATGATGTAGAAGGTTGCTAAATGATATCTAGCTGACCTCATTGTTGGTGTAATGAAGGTCCATTGCTTGACCAAAAGCCACCTTGGCCTTTTGCTCCAGGTCATCTAGTTTGACTGGGCGAGGGAACTGCAAGATCCTGTTTGAGAATACCACAGTTACTAAAAACATTTACATTTAGCAGACGCTCTTACCCAGTGCGACTTACAGCAAGTACAGGGACATTCCCCCCCCCCCCCCATTCCCCCCCCCCCCCCCCCCCCCCCCCCCCCGGGACACAACGCCATGTTGCCTCAGCTAGGAATCGAACTGGCGACGTTCAGATCACAAGCCCGACCACTCTGACTTCCCCAAAACGGTGTCACAAGGAGGAGGACACATGTGGGGAAACCTGACATGCATGTTTCAAAATCATGAACGGCGAGTGCTTACCTTTTCTCCCCTTTGAACTCGAACTTCACTCGTACATCGTTCTGTAAGATGAATGCATACATTCACATACAGGGGACTTGCTGGTACCAAAAAAAGTGCTAGTACTGATTAGGGTGTGTGAAGCCCACCTGGTTCTTTGGGGAGGAGGCCTTGGGTTTGCCCAGGTCAGCCAAAGACATGGCTGGGCGGCAGGAGCGTTGCAGTTCAGCCAAGTCCTGCATGATAGAGTTCAGTGCCGCCTCCTTTTCATCTGTCAGCATAAAAAAAACTCACTCAATAAGATGGCTTCAATAATGCATGATCGTCCAATACATCCTTTGGATTCCACAGGTATAACTTCATATTTAAAAGACCAGGTTTTAAGGAAAGATAATCATAGCTACCCATCATCATGGCACTTTGATTCACCCAGGAGTCCAGGACAGCGGATTCTCCCATGAAAGAGACCCCTATCTCCTGTAAGAACAATGGATTGCACAAACCACAGGTATAATTGCTGCATGAATGCGTGATTATGATTCCCTTGGTTGTCGATTCTAATCGATTTCTGATGTCACCTGGTCTACTTGTCAGTCATGTTTGCACTTAGCTTTAGGGGCTAATCAGGTCAAGATCCCATTATAAAGATTTGGTAAGGTCTCCCAGTTTTAATGTGACAAATTGATGCGAATTCATCAATGCAACATTACTAAACTACTAGGGTTCACGATACGATTCTGACCGCAGATCAATACCACGTAGTTTATTTAGCCAGTCGAAACTGATCTAGTACCTGATTGTACCATGTCCTGTAGTTTCTCTCTCAAATCATCATTTTCAAGTGTGCTACACCGTCCAACTACACCAGCAAATTTCCAGACTTTTCTAATGTTAGTAACAGCCAAGGATCGGGTCACCATACTTCTAGACGATGACACTGACAGCTAGCATCTCGTTGCTAATAGCATGTTACCTTCCGACTGTCAGTAATGTTCGCATGAATCTGATGTATATTAGCGTCAAGGAGACATTCCTACAGTTTGACAAGGTGCCCTGTCAAAATTTTTCCCCACCAAGATTGACGATGTGGGCAGCATAGAAAGTTGATGTCTTGTCAAGCTAGTCAACTTTAGCTTCAGTCTATCAGAACTCAAGTTGAGCTAGCACGTTAGCATTAGCATTAGCCACAAACAAACCCACCTAGTCAAGATAGCTAGGACTGGACACACGTAGCCATGTTCCGAGTTATCGAAGACTGAATTAAATTATTAGCTGTGTGTCCTCCATTACCTGGGTGTGTTTTATTCCGTTACTCCCTCATCCACAGGGCCGCTGGAGCCCCGGAGCCTGGCTGACAGTTATGTCTGAGGAAGGAAGTTTAAGGTCCGCTTCGAAGTTTAGTTGAGTCCAGGGCCGCCAGATTACAGAGGCCGTCCACTTGATAACGCTCCTACAAGACTTCGACAAATGGGCAATTATGCAGCCTTATTCTATAACTCCAACCTAAAAAACCAGAACGAACTCGTTTTAGACTGACTGGTTTGTTCAAACGACGACCAAATGTAACCAACAGCCAGCAAGCTAGCTACATCTGCTAGCTACCCCAGAGCAGCGAAGCTGGAAGAGTCCAACAATAACACATCGGCCGGTGACGTCAGAGGCACGTGCGCATCTCATTTGTGTCATTTCAGCATAGAATATTATAGATATGATATATTCAAAATATACAATAAATTAAACTACAATATTAAATACATTATATAGAAAGTATACAGCCGCCTTAGCAGGCTCCTGCCAAAGTAAATTCCTTGTATGTGTAAACATTCATGGCGAATACAAAATATTCAGATTCTGACATAATTTGCGTTTATCTGTACAGGATAATTTATTTAGTATTTTTGTCTATATTCGTGCTCATGAATTGTTTCGACGGATTCGGTCGCAGCGAGTACAGATGTTTGCAAGTTTCCTCACGAAAAGAGAGAATGGCATTTCTAAAATGTGGACTGACCGTATCATAACCCCCCCCCCCCCCTGTTGTGTCCTTGGGCAAGGCACTTCACCCTACTTGCCTCAGGGGGATTGTACCTGTACTTGCTGTAAGTCGCTTAGGATAAAAGCGTCTGCTAAATGAATATGATGCGTCCAAAACCATCAAAGTAATCCAGGGGCTGAACCACTTTCCTGGGGCCTCCAGGTAAATCTGTTCCCCCTGTGTGCTCAGTGGAAAGGACTGGTGTATGTATTTCATAATTATCCCAATAACATACATGACCACCAGCATCACTGAACTGTTTTATAAATGACCCGACAGTAGTTGAATTACAATTAATTGTAATTTACCTCACAAAAATGCCCCAGTTTGTGAGGCCCAGGGACAGTGTGTCTGATATCCTGACCTGCAGTATGGGTGCTACTGCCCTTCCTCTTCACCCTCTACACCGCTGCCTTCAGGCGCAACTCAGAGGGCTGCGTCCTGCTCAAGTTCTCTGATGACTACAGAAGACTGATGTAGGACTTCGTGGACTGGTGTCAGCCGAACCACCTCAACACGGGCAAGACCAAGGAGATGGTGGTGGATTTCCGCAGACACCGATCTGCCCCCTCACCGGTAAACATCCAGGGAATGGACATTGAGAGAGTGGAGTCCTATAAGTACCTGGGTGTTCACCTGAACCACAGCCTGGACTGGACTCATCACACTGATGCACTGTACAGGAAAGGTCCGAGTAGGCTCTACCTCCGGAGGTATTTTGGAGTGCAGGGGGCACCCTTAAACACTTTCTACGACTCAGTGGTGGCTTCAGTCATCCTGTATAGTGTGGTCTGCTGGAAAAGGAAAAATCTGTCCTGGGCTGTCCTTTGGACAAAGCTGACATCTATGCTGGACCAGGTGTCACACCCCCTGCAGGACTCACTGTCTGCTCTGGAGAGCAGCTTCTGCAATAGGCTGATTCACCCTGGGTGTGTGTTGTATTCCTTCCTTCCTCCTACTGTCAGACTGTTCAACAACCACTACTACTTGCAATATTATGCGGTTTCGTGCAACTATTTTATCATGTGCTATATTTTATAATCAGGTTTTTACATTTTTGTCTTTATATTTAGTCATTTAGCAGATAGCCATGTAGCCACAGCCAGGAATTGAACTCACAACCTTCTAATCATGAGCCCAACGCCTTAACCACTGAGCCACCTGACTACCATGTGCAATAGTCTTTACGTGCAATAACTTGGCTGTATGTCAGTCACTACTTATTCATGGCAGGAGGCATCTAGCATAAAAAAATACATACACAGATCAAGTTTGTTGAACATGAAAACCTTGGGTTCAAATTGCATAATACAATCGTTTTATTTATATATAATTCTTAAGTATATTCCATTGAAAGAGTCATGTTGGAAAAACATGATTTTATTGTTAATTGAACATGAAATCTTTGGGTTTAAATTGTGTTATAATACAACACTGCAAATAACTCTTCTATTACCTTGCCAATGAAAATGATGTTTCCCAAGTCATTACTGTCCATGACAATCACACGATCGTACCAGAATCTGTTGTGTTTTGGAGTGATCTGCCACCATCTCAATAAAAGTGGATGGCCAGGAAGCCATAAGCTTGAGTGACTTGTGTCTTTGAGTGTGCGTGTGTGTGTGAGATAGAGAAAGAGAGAGAGAGAGAGAGAGAGAGAGCAATAGGAAATTATAGAAAGAGACATGAACAAGAAGCCAAAGTGTCTGCGAAAGGTTGAACTCGACAGAAACATTTGACAGTCTCCTAAACAGAGTTCTCCCAGGCCTGAAGTAGCTGCGGCAATTGTCGAACTTCCTCTTCAGCTCCACGTCCATTTTGGCCAGGAAGAGGTCCTCCTTGTTGAGCTCTGACTCCTCCATGCACACCACTGTGGTGTTCCCCCTCAGGCCTTTGATCAAGACCATGTCCTAAAATGTTCGTCCCATTACGCTCCATTCACGGCCCAAGCACACACAACAACACTGATTCATTGTGCCGTCTCACCCTGAAGCTCATGCCCTTCCTCAACAGGATGGGACCCTTGGTCAAGAACGTGCTGGTGCCATCTTTATCTTTGGTCACAGCCAGCAAGCCGGTGAAGATAAAATCTAAGCTGTGTACGATGTCGCTAACAAATTTGCCTGTTGAAGGGTAACAGCAGACAACTGTTCACACTCTTCTGGAATCAGACGACAAACCAATTTTTGTAGAAATGTAATGAATATACTGTATTTATAATGCTTCTAAGGCTCATAAAGCTAACATGTTTGATATGTACTTTAAACCACATTTAGAGGTCTCATACACAGTATAACCACAGTCACAGATCAACATCGTCATAAACATTACACAGGTTTCAGTACAAATAATACATGTTCCGTCCCATAACATGAAGTACTAAGAGGCAGTGTTGGATAGGTTGGTCACAAAGCACAGTATGGTAGTGTTCTAATCTAGGAGGACAGTCATGTCCCTGGTACTAAAGGGAGGGAGATTATCTTCAGGTATTATACATATAATACTTGTGTTTCACGTTTCAGTCCTTGTGTTTGAATTTATTTTTTAATCTACCCCTTTTTTCCCCTTCTCGGTTAACTCCCTCCCCTAAATCCCAATGTACCCCATTTTCACAGTCTTATAACATATCATGTTTCACATTACATGTTGTTATACAGATATGCACAGGAAGTGTTTATTAACGGTCCAGTGATTGGTATTCTTCCATCCAGGGGGGTTTGTCCCACCAGGTGATTATTATTTCCATCATTATTGATTGGCAGACACACCCCCTGGCACAGATTTCCTCATTGGACGATCCAGGGAGAGCGGGAACTTCACCCTGGCAATACATACAGTATATCTGTGTTTCAAAAAGAAATTAAAAAAAAACTACAAAACTAGTAGAAAGGCTCAGAGTGGTGGGTATAAGGTCAGTTTTAAACACAGTAGAAAGGTTTGGGCTCGCTGTTTTGATTGTCTTGAGATGAGGCTCAGTTATCAGGTTTCAGAGACTTTCAAAAAAGATGGTGGCATTTAGGAGAAATCCCACACCCCTTCTGTGGGGTCGTTTGTAGGGGCAGTTGGGATGTGACAGGATAGGGTGGGGGGGCAGGAGACTGGGGGCTCCTCTGGGCTGGACAGGGGGACGGCAGGGTACATGAGGCTGAGGAAGGAGTCACGGGTATGCCTCTTTACCTGCACGCAGGGAAATCAGTAGAGAGTTCGTATAAAGTCAAGTCAAACACAACACAGCACGAATAGTCAAACACAACACAGCAATTTCCACCTCCTGGAGGACAAATAAAGGTTCATCTAATCTAGACAACACAAAGAGGACGGAACGAGACAATCAGCTGTCCAACGTTGAGAGGAACACAACTGAGAGGAATACAGACAGGATGGTGAGACCCACCTGTTTGAAGAAGGCATGGGACAACAGTGCGGACGCAGAGGGCCTATGGAACAAAAAAACACCACACACACAAATCGCTTTTGAACATGGAACCTTCACATAAAACAGTACTGGATATCTGTATAACTTTAAGAGGTCTGTGCATGTGTGTTTGTGAGAGAGAGAGAGAGAGAAAACGAAAGAGAGAGGATAACCTGCGTTCAGGCTGCTGCTGCAGACACAGCTGGACCAGGTTGTGCAGTGTGGCAGAGTGGTTCTTGGGCGCAGGGCTCTGGGGTCTCTCAGCCGTGCGGGTCAGGCTCCCCGTGGCCACGCTCTCCCCGATCCCAGAGTCCACCCCGGAGCGGGACACCTTCAGCCCCCCCAGCTCCCCCAGGGGAAGGGAGCTACGTCCAGCAGACAGCAATGGGACCCCCTCAGCTTCTGGAGCAACATCTGACCACCAACACACATCTATCAGACGGGTTTAACTCAGCTGCTAGGCTACTTTGGACTGTTCTTCATTCAGGCTGGTTAGACTGAATGATATTAGAGGAGTCAAGTGGCGGAGTGGTGAGGGAAACACGCTAGTAATTCGCGGTTGCGAGTTTGAATTCCAGCCGTGCCAACGTGACGTTGTGTCCTTGGGCAAGGCACTCCAGCCTACTAGCCTCAGGGGAATGTCCCTGTAGTTGCAGGGGGAATGTCCCTTTAAATCGCTCTGGATAAGCGTCTGCTAAGTGACTAAATGTATATATTATATCACAGGATTGGCTGATATCTTTACCTGAGTTGGGGGCATGTCCTGGAATGGCACCCTGCCACTCACCAGCTCACAGACCACGATACCCAGACTGTAGATGTCGGACTTCACCCCGTAGCCATGGAGATCCTGGGGGTGGAAGGGAAGCGGGTTAAAGAGTGAGGAATAAAGGTCAAGCGAAGAGGTGCGGCGCTGTTGCGCTCTTCCAGACCTGTCTGAGCAGCTCAGGGCTGAGCCAGGGCAGCAGGGCGGGGCTGTGGTGAGGCATGTCGAACACGGCCCGCACTCTCTTCCCATCACGCATCATACTGTAAACACTGTGCAGCCCAGAGAGGTAGACACGCCCCTCGCCAGACAGTAGGATATGACTGGCCTTCAAACCTCTGACAGACAGAGAGAGAGAGAGAGAGAGAGAGGGGGGGGGGGTTACATTTTATACTGCAACTTCATGAGCTGTATGCAAATCTCATTGCCGTGGATCTGTACCCATACCATGCGTCTCTCTGCCATTGCTGGGCCTGCACTCACCTGTGGACATAACCCATCTGGTGCATGTACTCCAGAGCCTTCAGGACTCCGTAGAGGAGGTACGCTATCAGGGACTCGCTCATCCCGTCAGGGAAGCATGTCCTCAGCAGTGAGTCTGCAGAACCTGAGAGAGAGAAAGTGAGAGACAGTGAGAGAGAGAGAGAGAGAGAGGCAGAGACAGAGTGTGTGAGAGTGAGAGACAGTGAGAGAGGCAGAAAGAGAGAGACAGAGAGTGAGAGACAGTGAGAGAGAAAGAGATAGACAGTGAGAGAGAGAAAACGTCAGAGACAGTGTGTGAGAGAGGCAGAGAATGAGCCAGAGGCAGAGACAAAGAGAGAGAGACAGGCAGAGGCAGAGAGAGGCAGAGACAGAATGTGTGTGAGAGAGTGAGAGACAGTGAGAGAGGCAGATAATGAGACAGAGAGGCAGAGACAAAAAGAGAGAGACGGGCAGAGGCAGAGGGAGGCAGAGACAGAGTGTTTGAGTGTGAGAGACAGTGAGAGAGACAATGGGCCGGAGAGAGACGGAGAGAGGCAGAGACATAGAGTGTAAGAGAGAGATACAAAGAGAGAGAGAGACAGAGAGCAAGAGAGAGGCAAAGGAGATAATTGTTCAGAGGGGCAGGAGCGTGACAGAGCCGAATCAGAGACTGACCATAGCTCATGAGCGGTGTGAGGACCCAGAGCTGACAGCAGGAGCTGAACACCAGACGTGAGGTCAGCAGGTTGGGGTGGCGAAACAGCCTAGAGAGAAGCACCTCGTTCTGGGGAAACATCAAGGGTTGGGGGTCACACTGTCAAACTTGAAGATCAGGCTGTATGGATGGATTCACAGCGTAGCTGGACCGGTTTTCTTTTACTGCAAATAAATAGTTTTAGGTTTCCTTTGTGTCTGACCCTTGACGATCCTAGAAACTCACCATCAGCTGCAGCAGTTCATCCTCGGTACACTCGTCCAAGTTGGTGTGCTTGACTGCCACCAGTTGGCCAGAGGGGATATGGCGTGCCATACTAACCTGGCTCATGTTATTGAAGCCCCTCCCTGCATGTTAAGTTGGAAAATACTAGGTTCACTACAAATACAAATATGAACAATATCTGGTGTACTCAGAAAGAGAACTAAAGACAAGCAAGAGAGTCTGTATTGCACTAGCCAGGAAAATGTGCTGTGGCCCTGAAGGTCAAGGGAGTCATGTGGTACAGTCGGTTAGGGTGGTGGGCTAGTAATCAGAAGGTACCCAGTTCTAAACATGTCAGTGTCAACATGACGTTGGGTCCTTGGTCAAGGCACTTCACCCTACCCCCCTCAGGGGGGATGTCTCTGTACTTTGCAAATTGTTCGGCTGAATGCTCTTATAGCTCTTCCCTTAGCACCTATTGGTTTCTCACAATGTTTCATAATCTATAAACCCGCTATGTTTTGGGCTCTATCACATTGCTATGCTCAGTTAACAATGCTCTTTTGTAATGCTCTCTCTTGTAAGTCACTTTGGATAAAAGCGTCTGCTAAATGAATAAATGTAATTGTACTTGATGTAAGTTGCTCTGGATAAGAGCGTTCGCTGAATGACTAAATGGTGACTAGAGATTTGGGTTCCCACCGAGTTCAGACAGCATCTGATAGTGGGAGGGTTCAGCGGAGAGGCCTGTGAGGTCATCGCAGCCTGAGGCCACAGTGACAGTGCAGTCTGAGACATCAGAGCTCTAGGAAGTAACACACACACACACACTTACAGCACTGTTATAAAGTCACACACAACCTTTGCATCTTCAACACTTACACATAACACATAAAGAAAGATCTACAACTGAAACTGCAGTTATGTTCTTAGATTTTGGCAGGTTTACAAATTAAACTAGATGACTGTGACTTTTTAGACTTTTAGCCCGGAGGTTATGCATTGCAGATGAAGAGGTCACAGGTTATCTTAAAGTAGCGTCAGCACCTGCTAAGTGAATACATTATTCCGTCAATAGTGTTGTGATGGCTGAGGTGAGATATCTGTGTCGGCCAATGGATGGCGCTGTGGCACTGATGGAAAAAGGAAGGAGATGTTGAGGACATTCCTGTGATGATGGGTGTTAAGGTTGGGGAGGCTGTGGGATGTTTCGGGCGTTGGGATGTGAAGGGGACCGACTGCAATAGATTGCTCCAGGGGCAGCTGACAAAGCAGTTTTATAAACAGAATGCTGTTGTGCAGCATGAATGCAATTTAGGCTTTGCTGGAATTAGATTATGTTGTCAGCAACAATAACCTACGTTGTAGTTTAGGACAAAAGGTCCATCCTCCCTGCCCCCTACCCCCCACCCCTCCATGAGGCTCTGAATGGTTCACTCCGGTTGACCTCTACCATAGCGTCGGCCAGACCAGCTGATGAACCAGGAGAAAAAGGCGGTCTTGCTAAATGGACACAGCACTGTACTGACCAGGATTTGATGGCTGATGTCCTCATACTGGTCCTCTAAGCTGATTGGCCGGACCTGAGAGTGGGAGATGCAGGAGCAGTCCTGGGGGAGAGGGGGAGGAGGGGTGAGACATGCCCAAAGGAGGAGGATGGGAATGAGGGAGGGATGGAGCACTTCAGCTCCCTGGGGGAGGAAAGAGGAGCCCAGTACCCACAGATGAAACAGGAGAGAGCAAGAGGTGCCAGTTGAAAGCAGGAAAAGAAGCAGCAGGACAACTGAATGTGGTTTGTGAAAGGAGGAAGGGGAGGCATTTTGTAAACAATAACAGCGCAGTGCCTGTGTGAATGCAGAGCGCATGGGACAGGGATGGCAGGGGGATGTCTGGTGCTGATGAATGAGGGATTAGCACATGATTTCCCAACAGAGAGATTAAAATATACGTCTATAATTAGATGGATCCTTATATCCCGGCAGCTGATAATAAAATACATCTAGAGGCTAATTAGAACACAGACAGTGTTATGGACACGACTGCGTAATGATAAAAACGGGTTCGAATGCAGTTATAATCTCCTTGGGAGACGATTAACTGCAGCATATTTTATAAAGCATATTCTCCTCGTCATCTTGGACCACTGTTAAAATTCCATGCGGAGCAACTAATATAATCCTTACCAGAAAGACATGGAGTCCTCGGGGGCTGCGCTTCAAGACAGGGCATTTATCCTTTCCACGACACCCGCTGGAGAATGATCAAGTCAGAAAAAGAGCCCCAAAAATAAAGACATTGTAACGTGTAATGCCAACTCTGGTATTGTTCTGTGTATTAAAACCTGCTTCAGCATTTCCAGGACAGCGATCCCCACCCCCATCAGCGGTTTAGCGCTGTAGTGCAGTGTAACCTACCTGGTACCGTATCGGGTTCCACTTCTCTGACATCAAACCCCCCAAAAAACGATCGTCCACCGACTCTTTTACTACGGGAAAAAAACGGACGCTCAGATCTCATAATTGTATACCAAATGTGGCTGACTCATGTGGCACAATTAACGTTGCTTTAAAGATCTGGTCCAGTAAAGTCCTTCGCAAAGCGGGCAAGCCAACAGCAAGTCTATTTACTGCAAATAACGTCTGACAGATTGAGAAGGAGACTCTGAGGGCAGAGTTGTTATTTCAAATAGAGACATACATCCCAATGGACTCGGACGGAGATTGCTTTATTAGGCATTGGGAATTTGTAGACTAATCGGCTGAACAAATGAAATGTCTGATTACATTGAAAGATTAGTCAAACGATGACATTCTAAATGCCAGGGGAGATACACTAAGAAAAAAAATACAACATTTATGCAATATGTAGCGTTTTTTAAATCAAGTATAGCATTTTATTAACACTCATCTCCTTATCCAAGCTCCACAAAACACACGAAACGAAATTCTAGCTAAATAAAGTTTTGAGAAGTACAATGAACGTAATTATATTTAGGTCCTAAAACGTAGTTTATAAAAAATTATCGTAACGGCCTATTTTGTTATGAGCATAATATATAGAATAGTTACCTTTTAGTTAGTTTAGGCATCTGATTTTTAGTAAAAGTACTTAAACATGAAAATTGCAACAACATACTGCACCTACATTTTGCTCCACTCCCAGCTGTTTGACGTACTGGCGTAGCTGAGAAAGAACGAGAGTAAAAGTCTGAATTTTAAGAATATGTTTTCGAAATTCTATAAAATACTCTGCCCGTGACTTTTATGACAGTTTTATAGTGG
>CM059333.1:5152811-5226743 GCA_030340685.1 Protosalanx chinensis
ACAGCCGCGCTCCTTCTTCCTGTACGGCAGTGTGAGTGGGAGCGCATCCCACCCGCACGACAGACGGACGTGTTTGAAATGAAACCCCAGAGGGTGAAGAAGGACTCCAGCACCGAGACAGGTGTGTGTGTGTGTCTGTCTCTGTCTGTCTGTGTGTGTGTGTCTGTCTGTGTTTGTGTCTCTGTCTGTCTGTGTGTTTGTCTGTTTGTCCGTGTCTATGTATGTGCGTGTAGCCATCCAGTGCACACCAGTATGACTCAGGTCTTCTACCACAGTTATCCCAGTCTGCCCTACTAAACTACAAAGCTCCTGGGGCAGAAGACATTGTGTTAGCTGCAGCCAAGGGAGCATTCAGCCTCCCACTTGCACAGACCATTATGAACGCATCAGAACACACAAGCCTCAAACTCATCTTCCACTCCCACGCACACTGTGCTAAGATGTCCAGTGAGTTCGCCCTATTACATAAAACCTACACTTTTGGCAGGCATGACACATGACCGTAAGATGCGCCCTCTGTTGGTTAATAATAGTATGACAGCCCGTATTCTTCCTGATTTTCACCTTGAATACTGAAGCCTTCCTCCTCTTCCTTGCCAGATGAGGGCAGCAGCAGTAAGGCACATGGATCTGGCTCGCTGGGGTCCGGGTCTGGTTCAGGGTCTGGTTCTCTCTACCTGTATGACAGCCAGGACTGGGTCATCTCTCCCAGCTGCTCTCCGACGAGCCCACCAACCCTATCTCCCCCGATGCTAGCGGAGGAGACCTTCCGCTACATGAGTAAGTGTGTGTGTGTCAACGAAGAGTCAGCTTCTATAAATGTCCTGTTAATGCCAGTGTGTCTCACTGTCAACTTGTGCAACGTGAGAGGACATATTCTGCTCTGAGGGAATGGTACTGTTATCTCTCTTTCTCTCTTTATCTCTCTCTCTCTCTCTCTCTCTCTCTCTCTCTCTCTCTGGAGAGATCCCAGAGGATTCTGGGAGACCTGAGACTGCTGCGAGTTAGGCAGGCTGCACACCCAAAACCCCTCTAGACTTCATGGCTATACGTTTTAATGACTATGAAACAGGAGCGTGGATGACCTCAACATTATAGTGCTTAGAAAGATGAATCTAGAGGTATCAGGCAAGAGACCAGGATCACTTCACATCTTTATTCTCACAATAACAAACAAATGAGTTGTGTTCTCATTTCAGATATTCTTGGATCAAGCTGGTTCATATTTACGATGAGAAAAGACTGGACCTGATTAATGTCACCCTGATTACATTTTTATGAAACTGCAAAGCAACAGAGGGTCTATCATAAAAGTGACTGTATAAAATGCCAGCTGGGTAATCAATAAAGCTTGATGGTTAAGATATGTACATGGACCAATCAACTCTTCATTCCTCTCTCTCTCTCTCTCTCTCTCTCTCTCTCTCTCTCGCTCTCTCTCTCTCTCTCTCTCTCTCTCTCGCTCTCTCTCTCTCTCTCTCTCTTCCCCCCTCATGCAGTACTCCTTCCACAATGTGGTTGGCATTAGATAAGATCAGGGTAGAAGATGTGTGTGTGTGTGTGGGTGGATGCATGTGTCCTTAACGGAGCATGTGAATATTGGAGCAGCCAGGCGTGTGCGTGTATGTTTGCATAGCATACCAGTCTTGAATGTAGCTCTACATTGGTTGAGAATATATTGGCTATTCTCAGGTTTTTTGCGTTGACTGAACAACACAGTTTTCGTGTGTGCTAGTGCACGTATCATCACGGCCTCTGGCAAGGACAGAGGGATCCACTGATCTGGACATTAAAGTGCAGTGACAGAGAGGGGAGGGAGGGAGAGAGAGGGAGAGAGAGAGGGAGGGAGAGAGAGAGAAGAAAAAAAAAAGTACTGCAGGATCGCAGGGAGGAAGCATGCCGGTGTTCCACAATGAGGAGCTTTACGAGAATTCTGCCGTGGAAGGTGAGCAAGAGCCAAGGGATTTACATGGAGGTGTGTGTGTGTGTCACAGCTCTACGGTGTCAGCAAGGTCATTGGAAATAGAACTGCTGAACGCAGGAGAAAGAGTGTGTGAGTGTTACAGTGACTTTTATCCGGCTGCTTCAATCGCAGTGACTGTGCTGCAAGTCTAGCAGCACGATGTATCTCAGAATACCGCATGTTTGCACATCCAAAACGATAAGGCGGATAGTTCGTGGATATCTGGTTAAGGACCCAGTCTTGCACATGCTGCTGGTGTGCAAAAGCCAATTTCCATGCATTCCAGTTCACATAATTACCCTGTTATTGGCCCTCTATGGAGATGTCATCTTAAGGTGACAGCTTGTTTCTGCCAGTGTTGCGTGTGCGTGTGCACGTGTGTGCGTTTGTAGATACACACAAACATGCAGGGTATGCAGACATATCATATCACCATTGTCTTTGAGCTGGTGTTGGCTGCTAAGGGTATTGCTGGTGACCGTGCTGTTATGTTTTACAGAAAGCTTATGGTAGGAGGTTTATTTAGAGGTTTGGGAGAACTTTTATGCGTGAATCAGGTGGCTGAGGCGGTTAAGACGTGGGGCTCATGATCGGAATGTTGTGAGTTCGATTCCCGGCTGTGGCTACGTGACATTGTGTCCTTGGTTAAGGCACTTCACCCTACTTGCCTCAGGGAGAATGTCCCTGTACTTACTGTAAGTCACTTTGGATAAGAGCGTCTGCTAAATTGAAATGTAATGTGATGAATGTTCATGTCTGTACTCTGGCTTCCCTCTGTACATGGAATGCACCTATGTGCGTTCATGACAGTGTGCGTTACCATACAGTAAGTATCCCAGTGTTGACTGAAAGAGAGATGTGTGAGTCCGCTTCTCAGATTAGGTCAGGGGGGGTTGTCAGACTTCTATAATTAGAGCCCAAGGAGAGAGATGACATGGTAATATTTTAATATGGGGGCTCTTTAGCAATGTCCACCCCCCTCCCGAGTCTGAGCCCTCCACAGACTGCAGGGCAGCAGAAGGATTTAGGGTCCTGATCCCCAAAACAATGCTAACCAGTCCACCTAATGCTAACCAGTCCACACAATAATAACCAGTCCACACAGTGCTAACCAGTCCACACAATGCTAACCAGCCCACACAATAATAACCTGTCCACACAATGCTAACCAGTCCACTCAATGCTAACCAGTCCACTCAATGCTAACCAGTCCACACAATGATAACCAGCCCACACAGTGCTAACCAGTCCACACAATGATAACCAGCCCACACAATGCTAACCAGCCCACTCACTGCTAACCAGTCCACACAATGATAACTAGTTCACACAACAAGGTTCCACACAGGCTCAAGTGGCATAAACACACACGGCTGGAAGAAGAACCCAGTCACTCCCCCCCACTTCCCCATTACAGAACCTTGTTCAACCCCCTCCTCCCTCACAGGAAACACCCAAAACAGGAAGCATAACGGAGGCCATACCTGTGCAGCTGATGTTTATTAAGGGTTAAAAGTTCACCTGTGTTTATCTGCTGGTTGATAAGTCACTTTGCTCCCTTCTTAGCATCAAGACAGATGTGCTGCGTTGTGTGTATTCAAAGGAAGGGAAGACATCCCCATGTAGCCTGAGGTGGACACTGTTTGTTAGGGGTGAAGATGGTGGCTGTCCGCCACCGTAGTGTTTAGATGGAATAAGCTGCTAGCTCTAGCATGCAGCAACACACAGAGGAAGAGTGTGTGTGTGTGTTTGTTTTGAGGGAAGTATCCACGTGTCACTTCCTCTCAGGGTATACACTTACATGGTGTTTGGGTATGAGTGTTTGTGCACAGTTGTGGCTGTTTGCATGTTTGCAGACACACTGATCAGGTCCAGGCTCTGACTCCTGTTGTCTCTGTGGCTGGTGTTATTATTAACTGTGGGATCTGGTTTGGTGAGGAGAGGAAGAGAGAGACCAGATCTAGAGGTCAGTAAGGGCTTCAGATTACTGGAAGCTAGCTAGCCTAATCCCTCCATCTCACTGCTTCCTGCTGCCCGGCCACGCAATGTGTCACTTCCTGTCAGAGTCAAAGATCCCTCTGTAGGCCTGTAGCCGCACACACAAGCCACCCTGTGTGTGTGTACATACATACGTACGTTGTGTGTGGGCAAGCATTTTAATGTGTGTGTGTGTGTGTGTCACACAGTAGGTGAGAGTCTCTGCATGGACAGGACTCTGGGTCGACCTTAACCACAGGGGCCCATCTCTACCCAGGTGGCAGAGCGGCGGGCGTTGGAGCACCCAGGCAGGTGCTGAACCCACCTTGAATCCTGACCCTGGTGTAGCTATAGCTGCATGTAGGACAGCAGTTTATCTTCTGCTGCAAGCTTCCTCCGTCTGAGTCTCTCTAGTTCTCTCTCTATCTAGCTCTGTCTCGAGCAGCTCGCAAGTAACTTCTAACATTTTTTTTTCTTCTTCCTTCTCCACCCTCACCTCCGTCCCCTCGCTTTGTCTTGTCCTCCAGCCTATCTTGCTCTGGAACCCTCCTCCTACTCCCACCCTGGTTCTCACAACCTCTCCAAAGGTAAACCACCGGAACTCCCCCCCCTTTCCCTGCCTGCCTCCCTCCTTCCCCTCTCCATCTCGCACTCCCCTCTATTTTCGGTGAATTTCCCCACAACTCCAGAGTGCAGAGGGTGGGGGGGTTGGGGTGGGGGCCTCCTTGAGCTTGCAGTGGTCCTGTGCTGCACCCGGCCCAGGTCCTCTCACTCTGGCGTCGTGCATATAGGTCTGCTAGCGCTGTAGGCACTATCTTGTAGCCTTGCTAGTATGTAGACGCGGAGCAAGCCATAGTAAGGAGTGACCATAGGGATGTTAATGTGCTGTGTTTGCATAGTAGCTGGATTTTAAGGGGTTTCTTTTTAGGGGTGGGGGATGGGGAGGGGTTTGCATGATGCATGTTGTCTGTATGCGTACGTACGTGCACGTGTGTATGTATCTGTATGCACATGCCAAGCTCCTCCTCTAATAGACTCCTCCGCTCTCCAGTCCTCAGTGGAGAACGAGTGGAGCAGATGACCAAGACCTACAATGACATCGACGTGGTCACACACCTGCTGGGCGAGGTGAGCTGTCCGCACCCCCCTGCAGCATTACTGGGATCGCCTAGCCGCGATTGGTGGGTTTACCTTGTTTCCGTGTTTCTGATTGGACAGCGCGACCGGGACCTGGAGCTGGCGGCCCGGATTGGTCAATCTCTGCTCCAGAGAAACCATCTGCTCCAGGAACGCAACGATGCCCTGGAGGAGCAGTTGGCACATGCCCTGGACCAGGTACACACACACACACACAATGAAGGTGCCAGACCAGGGGTGTCCAATCCTGGTCCTTGAGGGCCGCTGTCCTGCGTGTTTTAGGCGTTTCCCTGCTCCAGCACAACTGATTCCAGCGAAGGGTCATTGTGAGGCTTCCACAGAGCTTGATAAGGACCCATTCATTAGAATCAGGCGTGCTAGAGGAAACAGAGACGCATCTAAAACCTTCAGGACTGTGGCCCTTAAAGACCAGGATTACCCACCCCTGTGCCAGACCAGCTAACATGCAAACACAAACACGATGACCCATGCTGGGTGAGCCTGAATGAAGTCTCTCTCCCCCCCCCCCCCCCCCTTCCCTGTGGGATCCGGGTCCAGGTGCACCAGCTGCAGCACGAGCTTGGGAAGAAGGAAGAGCTGCTGCGCATGGTGGCCAGCACATCCGAGGAGAGCGAGACCGATTCCAGCTGCTCCACTCCGCTCCGCCACCCCCAGCCGCTAGGGGCCGCCCTGGCGCTCAGCCAGTTGGAGAGCCTGCAGGGGAAACTGGCCGAGCTGGAAGAGGAGAACG
This sequence comes from Protosalanx chinensis, assembly GCA_030340685.1. Taxonomy (NCBI): domain Eukaryota; kingdom Metazoa; phylum Chordata; class Actinopteri; order Osmeriformes; family Salangidae; genus Protosalanx; species Protosalanx chinensis. The sequence continues at coordinate 5,158,640 of CM059333.1, forward strand.
TGGCCCTGCGCTCTGAGGTACCATGCGCACGCAAACACACATACACACACACACACACACGCACACCAGGTTTTGTGGTACGGTGCTTGTGCGTGACCTTGTTGGCGGCGTCCGCAGGCCTGTCACCTGAAGAACGAGACGGTCACCTACGAGGAGAAGGAACAGCAGCTGGTCAACGACTGTGTCCGAGAACTCCGTGAGTCTCTCTCACACACACACACAGGCTATAAATAAGGGAGTGAGGTGGCTCAGCAGGTTAAGGCGTTGGCCTCATGAGGTTGTGAGTTCGATTCCTGGCTGTGGCTATGTGATGTTGTGTCCTTGGCAAAGGCATTTCACCCTACTTGTCTCAGGGGGATTGTCCCTGTACTTTGGATAAAAGCATCTGCTTCTGCATCTGTCTGTGTGTTTGTCGTAGGCGAGTCCAACAGTCAGATGGTGGGCTTGTCGGACGAGCTGTCCAAGAAGAACGAGGAACTTCTGAGGCATCAGGAGGAGATCTCAGGACTGCTGTCCCAGATCGTGGACCTGCAGCACCGCGTCAAGGAGGTGAGGAGGGGGAGGAGGGAAGGAGAGGAGGCAAGAGAAGAGGGAGCAAGGATGCTGATTATGATTGGTGATGTGTGTGTGTCCACAGTTGGCCCTGGAGAAAGAGGAGCTGAGGATCCACCTGCAAGCCTCCAAAGAAGCCCAGAGACAGCTGACGGCTGAGGTAAGCCCCATCAGGCCAGAGCCCCCTGTCATCCAGCCTGGCCTCTGTGTTATTTATGCCTGGGACAGATAGGGGGGAGACAGGAGACAGGGGGGGGGGGGGGGGGGGGGGGAGATGGCTTCACGCACTGAATCTGCTGTGCCCAGCATGTGAAACCACAAACCACAGAGTGGCATGGATTGATAACAAAGGAAGATTGTGAAACATGTGAATCATAAACTGTCACGTCATTCCAAGGGAGCTTGTGTCGTTTCCCACCTCCCTTATCTGTTGACCACGGGAACGCAATCTCATACCACAGTTAGCCTGTTACACTGCTGAACAAAAGGTTTGATAGCCAGGATAGCTGGTTGACTGTGTGTGTGTGTGTGTGTGTGTGTGTGTGTGTGTGCGCGCGCGCAGTTGAACGAGCTGGCCGACAGGAATGCTGAGTGTGTGGGAATGCTCCAGGAGTCCCAGGAGGAGATCCGGGAGCTGCGCAGTAAGAGCACCCCAGCTGCAGGCCTGCGCAGACACCTGCCCTACGGCCTCTTCCCCATGGTGAGCACACACACTCGCTCCCTACTTACACCTGTGTGTGTGCGCAAGGAACTGCAGGGTGACTGGTTCAAGAGTGTGTGTGTGTGTGTGTCTGTGTGTGTGTTGCAGGACTCTCTGGCTGCTGAGATTGAGGGCACCATGAGGAAAGAGAGGAGCGTGGATGAGGAGATCGCTTTTCAGGACCAAAAGTCAGTCCCTACTCCACCCCTTGACACACACACACACATCCCTCAGCTTCCACTACACCCTATTTAATTCCAAGAATTCACCTCTCCTTCTCCCTTGGTGACCTCCCTCTTCCAGGGTTGCCCAGAAGCGCGTGTTTAAGACCGTGCGTTCCATCAACGAGTCAGTGGAGCGTTTGGCAGGGGTGGCCACGCCCCCCATCCCAGGCTCTGGACGTAGCTGCCTAGTGATGACCGCCCAGCCCTTCCAATCCAGCCAGTCACAAGACGGCAACCAGTGAGTGAGCGTATGATTGGTCGGTTTTGTCGCGGTTGAGAAAGTGTAAAAGGTTTTAAGTCTTGTTTCTCCTCGGCGCCCAGAGAGGAGGTGAAGCTCGGCCAACCTGGCGCCCCGGGAGGAAATGACCTTGTCTCCGCTCTGCACCGCCTTTCCCTGCGGAGGCAGAACTTCCTGTGCGAGCGTCAGTTCTTCCAGTCAGAGCGGGACAGGAAGCTGCAGAACGTGGTGGCGGCCGAGTCGGACGTGGAGGGCAGCGGCTGCAGCTCTCCAATGGGAAGCTTCGTGTCGTCCTTCACCAACCTATCAGAGTTCTCCGTCTCCTCCAGCTGTTACAAGACCTTCCTGCCAGAGAAACTGCAGATCGTCAAGCCTATGGAGGGTGAGGAGCCAGTACATTGGAGACCAGCCACTTTAGCACACAACACCTTAAAAACTTACCACTGTGATTTTGCACCACTGTTTGCACTACTGTGTAGGTACCCCCCCCCCCCCCTGTACCATATATAGTCAGGTCCATAAGTATTTGGACATTTACACAATTTTCATCAGTTTGGCTCTGTATACCACCACAGTGGATTTGAAATGAAACAATCAAGATGTGCTTTAAGTGCAGACTTTCAGCTTTAATTTCAGGGTATTTACATCCAAATCAGGTGAACGGTGTAGGAATTACAACACATTTTATATGTGCCCCCCCCCCCTTTTTAAGGGACCAAAAGTAATTGGACAAACTAACATAATCATAAATCTAATTGTCACTTTTAATACCTGGTTGCAAATCCATTGCAGTCAATGACAGCCTGAAGTCTGGAACCCATAGACATCACCAGACGCTGGGTTTCATCCCTGGTGATGCTCTGCCAGGCCTCTACTGCAACTGTCTTCAGTTCCTGCTTGTTCTTGGGGCATTTTCCCTTCAGTTTTGTCTTTAGCAAGTGAAATGCATGCTCAATTGGATTTAGGTCAGGTGATTGACTTGGCCATTGCTGAACATTCCACTTCTTTGCCTTAAGAAACTCTTTGGTTGCTTTCACAGTATGCTTCGGGTCATTGTCCATCTGCACTGTGAAGCGCCGTCCTATGAGTTTGGAAGCATTTGGCTGAATCTGAGCAGATAATATTGCCCGAAACACTTCAGAATTCATCCTACTGCTTTTGTCAGCAGTCACATCATCGATAAATACAAGGGAACCAGTTCCATTGACAGCCATACATGCCCACGCCATAATACTACCTCCACCATGCTTCACTGACGAGGTGGTATGCTTTGGATCATGAGCAGTTCCTTCCCTTCTCCATACTCTTCTCTTCCCATCATTCTGGTACAAGTTGATCTTGGTCTCATCTGTCCATAGGATGTTGTTCCAGAACTGTACAGGCTCTTTTAGATGTTTTTTGGCAAACTCTAATCTGGTCTTCCTGTTTTTGAGACTCACCAATGGTTTACATCTTGTGGTGAACCCTCTGTATTTACTCTGAAGTCTTCTCTTAATTCTTGATCTGGTCAACTGTTGTGTAGGGGTTCTTCTTCACCAGGGAAATAATTATTCTGTCATCCACCACACTTGTTTTCCGTGGTCTTCCGGGTCTTTTGGAGTTACTGTACCAAACAGTTGATTTGGCCACACCTAATGTTTTTGCTATCTCTCTGATAGGTTTGTTTAGATTTTTCAGCCTAACGATGGCTTGCTTCACTGATGGTGACATCTCTTTGGACTTCATATTGAGAGTTGACAGCAACAGATTCCAAACACAAATACCATACTTGAAATTTACTCTAGACCTTTTATCTGCTCCTTGTCAATGAAATAACGAACTCCCTTTATGAGGGAATAAAATACACCTGGCCATGGAAGAGCTGAGCAACCAATTGTCCAATTACTTTTGCTCCCTTAAATAGGGGGGCGGCACATATAAAATGTGTTGTAATTCCTACACCGTTCACCTGATTTGGATGTAAATACCCTGAAATTAAAGCTGAAAGTCTGCACTTAAAGCACATCTTGATTGTTTTATTTCAAATCCATTGTAGTGGTATACAGAGCCAAAATGATGAAAATTGTGTCAATGTCCAAATATTTATGGACCTGACTGTATACCCATTCTTCTCTACATTCGTCTCTATAGTTATATCCCCCCCCCACCATCTGTACAGCTAGTGCCCACTTTTACTTTGATCTTATTTGTATTTGACATTATATTTTTTATTCTGTTCTTATCTCACCCTTATTATTATGTAACATATATATTCTATGTTTGCACTTTTCTGCCAATGTATATTATGTGTTTGTATATCTAGCAAATAAAATTGATTCTGATTCTGATCCAGATCCATTTTGGATTGGTTGATTCCAATAGGATCTTGGGCTGATGAGAGAGAGAATGTGTAACGTGATTGGATGAGGTTAGGTGCAGTTAGATGTGTTTTATATGTGAGCTGTCTGACCTCTGACCCCCCCACCCCCCCCAGGCTCCCTGACGCTGCACCACTGGCAGCAGCTGGCCAAACCCCACCTGGGCACCATCCTGGACCCCCACCCTGGCGTGGTTACCAAGGGTTTCCGGCCGCTAGCCCAGGACGCCGAGTACCGCCTGACCGACCTCGAGGAAGATGAGGAGGAAGAGGAGAAGAACGGGAAGAAACCCTGGGAGAAGGAGGGGAAGGAGGAGGAAGAGGAGGAGGAGGAAGGAGGGATCACCTTCAGAGTGCAGACTTCATCCACGCCAGAGGAGAAGAGGGAGAGAAAGCGTTCTCTCTCCCCTGTCCCCGCCCCTCCCCTGACCCTGCCCCTGGCTCCTCCCTCGCCAGCCTGCCTTAACCTCCCCCCGCCTGACCTCATCATGACCTCTGCTGACATCAACAGGACCTTCACCCCACCTTCAACTCAGTCCACACCCACAACAACTACTGCTTGCGTCCAGTCACAGAGTCTGATGAATACGTCGATGACGACAACATACTCTGGTAAGCTTTAGTCGTCCAGGGGTTTCCAGTCCTGGTCCTCGAGGGGCGCTGTCCTAAAGGCTTTAGATCAGTGTTTCTCAACAGGGGCGGTACCGCCCCCCAGGGGGCGTTCAGAGAACGTCGGGGGGCGCTGGGAACAATATATTTTTAAAGGGGGGCGTTGAGGTGCGGTTGGGGGGCGTTTGTGTCTGTTTTTTAATGCCAGTTTCGTCTAACCGACACCTATTCATTTTTACGGAGCCCCTCTGGGGTCACATAGGAGAGAGAAGAAAAAAAAATCTGTGCGCAACGTTTTGTAAACTGTGGCCTCAGATTCATGAGAAAATGGTTAGGGGGGCACTGGCCTAAAAGAGGTTGAGAACCACTGCTTTAGATGTTTCCCTGCTCCAGCGCACCTCCACAGAGCTTGATAACGACGCTTCTTTAGAATCAGGTGTGCCGAAGCAGGGAAACATCTAAAACCTTCAGGAAAGCGGCCCTCGAGGACCAGGATTGGACACCCCTGCTTTAGTCAGAGATGTCCAGATTCAGACCGGACAGTTCAAATGTGGTGTGCTCAAGTCCTGTTCATTTAGATGAGTGATTATTTGTGTGTGTGTGTGTGTGTGTGTGTGTGCGTTCCAGGTCAACACCCAGGGAAATGTCAGAGCTCGACTTTCTCCACCTACACGTTCACCACCTGCCGCATCCTGCACCCGTGTGACATCACCCAGGTCACCTCCAGGTACAGCCCTCTCCCTCCACCCTGATTTGCTGCTCGCTTATAACCTCCTATGTTATGTGTTATGTCCGAGCCACACCATGTTTATGTGTTAACCCTCCTCCCAGCTCCCACTGTCAGCCCTCGTTGTTGGACCACACCCCCAGTTCCATGAGGACCGGTCCCAGCACTCCAGTGACCCCCTGCAGGCTGAGTCTGGGCGAGTCCTTCCCCCCTCGCCGCCCTGCAGCACCCCCTAGTGGCCTGGCCAAGCTCGTGCTGGAGAAGGGCATCTCTGCCCAGGTCTCCACCGACAGCCCCCGAGCGCCAGCAGGCTCCGCCCCCCCCAAACCTACCGCTCTGTGCCTGCTGCCCGGCACCCCGCCCAACTCGCCCTCCCACTCCCCTCCCTCCTCCCCCGTGCCCTTCCAGTCCCGCCCCATCCCCGCCGACAACTTCTTGGCGTCCCGTCCGGCGGAGCTGTTCCTCCAGGACGTGTACGGGCTTAAGCTGGGCCGCGCCCCTCGCCCAGACCTTCCCAGCCCCTCTGCCGACCCCCCCACCCTCAGCTACACCTACAAGCCCAGAACCAAACCCGACCCCATCAACCTGGTGGAGAGGCTGCGCAGGTTGGGATTGGTCAACGTCCTCCGGGGGAGGGATTCCGAGGGCCCGCCCCGCCAGGACTCGTCCACCTTCGTGACCGCCGGCGGAGGCAGCCTATTGGATGGCCTGAGGAGGAACCAGAGCCTCCCGGCCATGATTGGCGGCCGGGGAGCGTCCGTCAGCAGCCCCACCCAATCAGGGCTGCCGCTGGTCCCCCCCACTTCCCTCGCCATCCCCCCGACTCCCTGGGGCAACCTGCGGGAGCCTCGCTCCGTCCGCCGGCCCGCCTCCCTATCCCATGTCCCCCCCACGTCACCCAACCCTCTCAAACGCTGACCCAAGACGGGATGAGCTACAGTCCAGCGCTGACTGAACCTCCATCACCATCCCTCCAACCCTTCCTCTTTCAGACTGATAGGTGGAAGAGATAAAGGGCCACAAAGAGAAAGAGCTTTAAAATACCTTGTTTCTCTTCAGAAAGCACAACATTGGTGGACTTGAGGTTTGTGTCAATGCCTGGGTGTGTTATGTACAAGTGTGTGTGTGTGTGTGTGTGGGAAGACTTTTACAAGGCCTTATCTTGCCTGTTCATGGGTAACGTTACTGTTCCTGGCACCCCTGTACCCTGGGTGGGTGGAGCCCTTGTCAGTCTAGCCTAGTCTTTACAGAGGCTCTGGAAGCTCGGGGGAGGGGGGCGGGATGTGAGTGAGTTGGAGAGAGGAGAAAGACCAAAGCAAGTTGAAGAAGGTTCGAGAATGGAAGAGAGGGAGTTAATTTGGGGAAAGAGTAGAAGGGCTGGAGGAGAGAGGACAGCCACGGCAGGTGTGTGATGCTGGGAAGAGAGAGAGAGAGAGAGAGAGAAAGAGAGAGAGCATCCAGAGCCTCACTACTCAAGGGCTTATCCTCTGTGCCGAATACAAGCTAGCTTTGGAGCAGATCTACTATCCAAGCCCCTACTCTCCATCAACCTTTCTAGATCTGATGTGATTGGTAGATACAGGGGGCGTGGACCCTAACTCACCCCTCTGATTTGACTAAATGCTGCCATATTGTGCACACCCGTCCAGTCCAATTAGATCTCCCCAAGTGCATTTGGGGGGGGGGGGGGGGGGGGGGGGGGGGGGGGTGTAGTTTTAGATGGGGAGACTATAGCTGTAGTTGTTAGCTAGCGTCAGTAGCGTGTGTGTTATGTCCATAGACTTCCTGTAGGAATCAGGCTGGTCGCCATGCACCTTATTGTGGAGACAGATTAAGATCTGGACCTAGAACCAGCCTCTCCAGTGTTGACTGTTTAGTAGTTTACTCCTCGGTGACCCCTTTGCTTCGCTGTTGTCAGGGGACTGGCGCAATGCCCCCTTACCATGACTGTCCACGTGGCATGTTCGAAATCTGCCTGCTTCTTGCCTACAGGTCCCTGCATGCACCTGCATCCTCTGCCAGGAAGTTGGGCCATGCTTAACACGAAGCGGGGAATAAAAACCTGTTAGAACTTAGTTGGGTGTCTTAGATCTTGACAGCTCCTCTCCTTTTATTCAGGTCTTTTTTTTTTTTTTTTAAGGAAGTGATGTAAGCCTTAAAGGGGAAAGCCAGCACTGTTTATACGGGGAGGTTTTTGTTAAGCGAAGTTTGTATATGAAATTACAGGCGCTGAGTAGGATTTCGAAGCTAAGTTGTAGTGTGAATTCTTTTATTTTATTATTTGTGTGTGTGTGTGTGTGTGTGGGGTGGGGTGACCTTTTCCCCACAGCTTCTGGAACGATCTGTTAAAGGGAAGTATCACTATTCTTTCCGTTGCCAGTCAACTTATCTCCGGCCATGGCATGTTTAGATGCAGCCATATGCAGTCTCCTCTTGTGTTCTGTCATTATGGGAGGGTCGCTTAAAGGGCACGTGTGCTACTCGCATTTACCTCTAGAGAGAGTGAAAGGGTTAGAGATTACGGCGACGGTTATGACCTTGACCATAAAGCCTAGTTTGACCTCCCTCTGCGCTGACTGGGCATTTCTTGTCATCTACTAGCACTTTTTATTCCTTTAATACTTCTAGTTATGATTTACTGCTAACACATAGGTAGTATATTACTGACATGTTAATATAAGGCTAATTTAGCATCACTTCATGTCGCTTGTAGTTGATAACCATGAATGCAACTTCAATGCATTTCAATTTGAGATTTTAATATATTATGCCTTTGTGTCTGGTAACTTACCCCATCAAAATGGGATTCCATAAAAGCATTTCTAAGCTATCTGTGCAAACCAAACCTCTCCAGGCACAATTTCTGAATTGAAATGCTTTTTTTGGCTTGTTTGTGTGTACAATATATGTGTTGTAATAAAAAGCACTAAAAAATGTAATGCATATAAGCTTCCTGTTTGATAATGAGTGATAATTTTGGAGAGGTGGTGGTGGGGGGGAGCGGGGGTGGGTGTTTAGTATCCAGCTCTGGTAGATGACGCCACATGGTGGTGGATGATGGTGGATGTTCTGGGGACAGCGGACAAAGTTCTGACTTAAATCCTCCACCTCTGTTGCCTTTGGAAAATAACATTACAGTCGTTCTGTTGGTACTTTTTTTAATCAAGTAAAGAAAAACAATAAAGCTGTGTTTTTTTCTATTTATAATTTATAAACCAACACAAAGTATGGACATGTATATGAGTTGTTAATGTGAGAAATTAACCCAACTTTTTAGACAGTGTCCTGCACACCAAACCCTTATATTTGTAGGCCTATATAAATAAAAATTATAATTATTGGGATCAGTGTATGCCCGTGGTTAACACCAGGGTTAAAGTCCAAGACTTGCTGTGTAAACAAGTCATGGAATCTCAGGTTGACTTTGTTATTAACTTTGTTAATACAAAAGTCTTTAGGAGACCGGATCACATCCTCACATGGGGCAGATTTTAATGCTGTCTGAGTGGGAGCTGAACTGACCGAGAGCAAAGTCCATGCCCACCCCCACCCCGCTACCCACCCCGAAGGCCGCGTACAGGGGCTGGGTGAAGTTGGCTCGGAAGGTGTGCAGATGTTCCATGCCTTCGGCCACGCTGTAGAAGGAGAGCGTTCCCGCCGTCATGTCCAGGAACAGTCCCACGCGGGGGGAGTACGTAACGGGGATGTCCTTCTTCTCGTTGTCGTGCATGGCCGAGCAGCAGGTGTCCGACAGCTCCAGGCTCCACGACTGGGCGTTGTAGCCCAGCCCCGCCTTCGAGTCCGAGCCTTTCCTCTTCAGGGCCCCGTAGGCCATGCCGATGGAGGAGCCCCTCCCCCTCCACTCCACCTCCCAGTAGCAGCGCTGGGCGGAGAGGGGGTAGAGGCACAGCACCTGGGTCCAGCTGTCGAAGCGCTGGGGGATGTCAGGGTAGGGCTGTGCTGACCCCTGGAGGGTGGCCTTGGTGTTGCCCTCCGACAGGCTCAGGCGGCGGTGGGCCGTGTTGGAGTCAAGGACCAGGTTACAGACGTCTGGGGAAGGAGCGGGGAGAGGGTCAGGTAGAAAGAACTGGGGCGTAAGTTTCCAAATTCCAATAAGTCTTTGCAGACCCTCATTTGTCCAGGAGTGTTCCACTCTAGAAAAGGTTTCAGAAATAGCCATCTGGACACTGATCTGCTCTGATTGAGAATGACGTCCGGATGGGTCCAAAACGTCTTGATTTGGAAAACAGTGTCCAGATGAGTACCTCTGATACCTTTTCTACAATCAATTGCAATAATCGTCTGTGAGATGCTATGGTTTTTATTCAACTTACATTTCAGGAACTCTTCTCTGGTCCTCGGTTCTGGGGCCTGGATACAGTCTATGCTGATCTCCCTCACTGCAAATGAGAAACGATTACAAACCAGGTTAATGGATTCTAAACAGACACTCTCCTCAGGCAAAGAAAGGACTAAGAGGAGGTGAGAGCAGAATAGCTTACATCCAGGGAATGATGGGATGTTGTCTGGGAAAGGGTTGTCGCCTGGAGAATCCAAGAATAGGCTGGGATTAACTGGTAATCAAAGGAAAAGGTTTAAGAGACCGTTAACATACAACATGCTAATGACACAGAGCAGTTAACGAAGATAGTATGTTTGATCCATTTGAACTGAATGATTCCATTTACAAAATACTGCCACCTTCTGTTGGAGTTTCAACCACTGTGCCCATTCCCCCTGTGGAGTAGTCAGATAACTATAGTTAGACAATATCCCTACATCATCTGCAATATGCTCAAAAGGCAAAGTCAAGTTAGACTTTTGGACACTAAAGTCCTGTAATGAGCTGGTCTAAAAGTGGGAGTCAGATGGCTCAGCGGGTTAAGGGAGGGGTTGAGAGTTCGAACCCCGGCTGTGGCTATGTGACATTGTGTCCTTGGGCAAAGGCACTTCACCCTACTTGCCTCAGGGAGAATGTCCCTGTACTTAATGTAAGTCACTTTGGATAAAAACATCTGCTAAATGAGGTATCATCATCATCATCATTATTATTATTAAAAGTAAAATGTTGCCTTTGGAGAAAAGCGTCTGCGAAATGACTGTTAAACTCTCTTGTAAGTCGCTTTGGATAAAAGCGTCTGCTAAATGAATAAATGTCAAATGTAAATTTAGCGTTTTAGACTTGAGACATATTTTGAGGGTGAGGACTCACGGGAGTTGGCAGCAGGGGGGCTGGCTGCAGGCTGTGCTGGTGTGGCCATGCGGCGATGGGAGCGGAACAGACTCGATATGGAGGCCATTCGACTGAAACCTGTGGAGATGTAACACAAACTAATTTGAAAGTGAGGTTGGTTGTTAGATTTGTCATCTGAATGTGTCCCCAAATAATTCCTGTGATTTTGTAGCAGTTCTTACCCGATGAGGTCTGAGGTGCTGGGGTCGGGGCTGGGGCTGGGGTTGGGGCTGGGGCTGGGGTCGGGGCTGGAGCTGGAATTGGTGTGTGGAGGACCTGGGTAGGCTCAGGTTGGTTCCACAGAAAACGGGACTCTCTCCGGCTGGGGGTGGGGCTGGGGCTAGGGCTGGGCCTGGGGCTAGGGCTAGGCCTGGGACTTGGGCTAGCCCTGGGACTAGGGTTACGGGCTGCCAGTAAAGAAGCAATAAGGAAACATAAAAGGATGTTTGCTTTACAGTATGAGGAAGTCATCATAACTCTCTGGTGTGTGTGTTGCTACCTGGCTGTTTGTCTTCTCTCCTCTGCCTGTCTCTTGTTTTTGGTGGACTTCTATTTCCTCTGTCAGCTTCAGAACAGGAGACAGTACATACTCATGAACAACAATGCACAATAATTAGGGAGTCAGATGGCTCAGTGGGTCAAGACCTCATGAGTGGAAGGTTGTGAGTTGTCCTGGCTGTGGATATGTGATGTTGTGTCCTTGGGCAAGACACTTCACCCTACTTGCCTCAGGGACAATGGCCCTGTACTTACTGTAAGTCACTCAGGATAAAAGTGTCTACTAAATGAGTATTTATTTATTTAACAATTCACAGTAATCAAGATTTATAACAGTCATGAAGCACATATATATGTAGTCTGTAGTATGACTATTATTCAGCATTTTGAATCTGAATCTGAATAATAGTCATACTACAGACTACATATATAGAAGCAGGCTAAAATGTCTGTAGTATCATTTTGAAGTGGGCCCCTATATTGAATCTCACCTCTTGGGCCGTCACGGCTTCGGACATCTTGGGCTCGCCGTCCCACACCTGGCGGAGAAGACAGCGGTCAGATGAGAAACACAGAACAGTCCAGAATTGTTCTCTTTCATGACAATGGAAGTATTACAGCTTCATAGCCGTATCTTGTTCAGGATGAAGAGCATTCCTACAACCCATGGCCGTGTGTACGGTACCTTGACCCCGCATATCTGGCCCCCGAATCCCGACAGAAACACTTGGTGTCGGAGCTGTAACACAAAGTGATAAGCTCATGTTGTGTTTACAGTTACATGATAGGATTGGGGAGGGATATACAGAGGAGTGACAGGTACATAATAATAAACATTCATTTAGCAGATGCTTTTATCCAAATAATGTACAGTAAGTACAGAGAATCTCCTTGAGGCCAGTAGGGTGAAGTGCCTTGCCCAAGGACACAACATCTTATAGTCACAGCCGGGGTTCGAACTTCTCCGAGGTTCACAACCTTCTACTCACGAGGCGAACACCTTAACCCGTCTGACTCCTTTTACATACCTGGAGGACGGCTGCTGTTTGTGTTCCGAGGGCCCAGGCCAAACACTGGGGGTAAACATCCATGTAAATATACATAGTACTGAAGAAGTACTTCATCATGCTGTGTTTGTGTGGATGCGGTTGAGGGAGCGGACGCTTACATTTGAAGAAACCTCCCGTTTTCTGATCCCCATTCTTGGCTGTGACGAAAAACAGACTGACCGTGAGTACAGGTTTGTCATATCGCTTTTACCAAAGCGACTTACAAGATAAATTTTTACAAAGAGCATAGGTCACTAAGCATAGCAACGTGATAGACCCCAAACATAGCAGGTTTATAGATTATGAAACATACATTGTGCATCGTATGGCACAATAAGTGCCAAGGGAAGAACAACAAGAGCTTAAATTTAGACAAACAAATTACAAGTTTAAGGTGAGTCTATGACAGGCAGTAGTCTACCTAAGCGATGCGAACAATAAAACAACTTATTATACTTGCGTATCTGAATTTGTACTTGTACTCACTGCTGTCTCCCAAAGTGAATAGTGTTGTGTCATTCACTGGAATAAGAATAGGAAATCATATTAACATAGTGGTGTGTATTTGGAAAACTATGGTGTGTGTGTACTTCTGACAGACCTGTCTTGGTAATCTTGTCCAGCTCCTGGTTACACAAATCTTCCACCTTCTCTCTCAGGTCCAGGATGAAGTCACGCACAGGCTCGAAGGACGCCTCAGGACTGACCATCACACTGGGGAGGGACCCCGCCTCCAACGAACTGCTGAGCGAATCCAACGTCTACACAGAAGGCACATTAGACTCTTTAAAGACATCCAGTTGAGTTTAAACACAGCAGAGTGTGAGCACAGTTGAGTGACATACAGAGAGTTGAACATCAAATATTCTTGAATGAGGGGAGTCAACTGGCTGAGTGGTAAGTACAATAGTATGTCATTTTACCTGATCTAATGTATTATGTGTTGTATCTCTTGCTTTATATTCATAATCGTTGTGTTATGCATTTATAGTTCTTCCTTTGGCACTTATTGGTTCTCATGATGTATGAGAACTGAAATCCGACTGTGTTCGGGGTCTATCAAGTTGCTTTGCTCAATGACTGATGCTCTTTGTAAAAGCTCTCTCTTGTAAGTTGCTTTGGATAAAAGCGTCTGCTAAATGAATAAATGTAAATGTAAATGTAAATGTAAGGGAATCGGGCTAATAATCAGAGCGTTGCTGGTTTGAACCCCGGCCGTGCCAAATGAAGTTGTGTCCTTGGGCAAGGTACTTCACCCTACTTGCCACGGGGTAATGTCCCTGTATTTAACTCTGTGTGCTGTACTTTACCCTGCTGCTGTTGTGGAATGCAATTTCCCCCCCTTATCTTATCTTGCTGTAAATCGCTCTGGATGAGTGTCTGCTACATGGCTAAATGTAAATGTAAATGAATCATTTCAACAAGGAAAACCATCTCTGGGATGGAAACCCACCTCCAGGAAGTAGATGTTGTCTTCACACCTAACCAGATCCTTCATCTCCACGTCCCTCTTCCTCCGCTCGGCGATCTCGTCCTCCAGCTTTTCCACCACCTCCTGGGCCTCCGCCACCTTTTCCTGCCCGGTGGAGTCCATCACATCCTCCACCAGCTCCTGCAGCCTCTCCAGGGAGCACTGGAGCTCCGACAGGGTGAGCTCTGTGTCCTCGTGGACCCTTGCTGCTGAGCGCTGAACACACACACACACACACGCACAAGCTCAAGGATGAAGTGAATGTGGATCACGTGACCGCTCTCCGGAAAGTGGTTGACCTTCGGCCTGACCTTCATGGTCTCCACAATCTTCTTCATCTCCTTCAGCTCCGCCTCTCTCTCCTTCAGCCTCTGGTGGTTCACAGTCTGCACCTCCGACAGGTCTTTCTGAACAGGGAAACCTCCACATTACACACCAGTGCTGACATTACAACGCGCACACACACACACACAGCTGAACGACAAAAGAAGGAAAGATATGAAGAGAGCGTTTGCTAAAACACATAGACAGATTAGGTGGAGCTGACAGGATGGACTGGAATGCTGTTTGGTTTGCTGTCATTGTGCTTACATAATGTCCAACATGGGACACAACAGGGAACACTACACTACCACCTCTTGATACACACACATACACACACACACACACACACACACACAGGAACAAGAAGTTCCTGGGAATAAGAGGTCATCAGAATAAGGAAAGCCCTCCATTATCACCTCAGATGAGATACTGCCTCACACACCCATGCATACACACACTCATGCTGGAACACCTCAATGCGAACAATGAGTTGTGACAACAGTGACTGGAGGAACTGCAGTTTCAGGGTGTGAATGGATCACCTGCGTCAGGCCAGTTCAACTGGAAACTGGTGCATCCACATCTAAAGTTGTATCACCTGGGTGCTAAATAGACGGCCGCGTGATTGTTTGTTTCGGCTCATGTGTGGTGCAGCAGGTGTGTCAGGTGGCTAGTTAGAGTGTCGGGCTAGCGATCGGGAAGGTTGAGAGTTTGATTCCTGACAGAAGCAACTTGATGTTGTATCCTTGAGCAAGGCACTTCACTCTACTTGCCTCAGGGAGAATGTCCCTGTACTCGCTGTGAGTCGCTCTGGAGCGTCTGGCTAAATGTAAATGTGTGTCTGTGGTGTCAGAGGTAATAATAATATCTAATTTAGCAGACGCTTTTATCCAAAACAACTTACATTTAGCACAGGGACAATCCCCCTGAGACAAGTAGGGTGAAGTGTCTTGCCCAAGGACACATCATCACACAGCCACAGCCGGGATTCAAACTCACAAACTTCCCATCATGAGGCCAACTCCTTAACCCGCTGAGCCATCTGACTCCCGTATAGGCTGTGGCTGGGGCTCACCTGTCTCTCCATGCGCACGGCCTTGGTGGAGGCGCTGTCGTGACCCTTGTGCTCGTTACTGGTGCATAGCCAACACACGTACATCCGACACTGGCGGCAGTAGAACTCCTGGAGGTACTTGTGCTGGGTGCAGATCTTCCGGGCCAGCTGACCCATGGGAGGGATCAGCTCGTGATTCTTCAGCGCCGCCTTGGTCCGGTGCGGCTTCAGATGACCCTCGCAGTAGGAGCTCATGCACGCCAGGCAGCTCTTCACGGCCGCACGCCGCTCGCCTTGGCACATGTCGCAGGGCACCGCCGAGGGCGACAGCGGGACGGCGGAAGACCCCCCCCGGGAGGCTCCCGAAGCGGAGGACGGCGGGCGGATGGAGCCCCGCAGAGACTCCCGCATGGCGGAGCTGAGGGTTCCCTTGCGGAGCTGCTCCACGGCCTCGGCCAGCATGGTGTTTCTGGAGAGCGAGGGCTTGGGGCTGAAGGACTGCCGGCACTGGGGGCAGCTGTATGGTCCCTTGGGGTCGTCCTTGGTCCAGTAATCCTTGATGCAGGCCATGCAGTAGCTGTGGCCACAGGGGATGGTGACGGGGTCCTTGGGCAGGTCCAGACACACGGGGCAGTTGAACTGCTCGTCTGTCCACAGCTTGCTCATCCTGAGAGGGGAGAAGTGAAATAGAGGTGGAGATTGATACAGACAGAAATGAAAGGATGAGGAATCTCTAAGGAGATTAATTCTCCGAAAAAACGTTGAGAAAAACTAAGACAGCGTAAGTTATCCAGCCGTCCCCTGAGATTCAGAGAGGTCTAAGCATCTCCAAATACTGAGCCCAGCTTTCTCAGGTGAAGACGAAGACAGGAATAGGAGGGGCGAGGTCACATCTAGCAGAGCAGGTTTGGGGAGAAAAACAGGCAAGATGGGAGATTCCACCTGCCCGTGACTTTGACTAGAAAGACACTACCGCATAGTTCAGCTCTCGGACGGTTGGGGTCACATGCTGTGTGTGATGGCTGGTGACGTTGTAACATTCTTTTGAGATTCACGCCTGAGCTGTTGAACGGTAGACCAGGTGTTCTCAGCCACAGAACACTCACAGAAGTGAAAGGAAGTGAATATTCCAATGCAGCCTCTTTAAGATGTATTGGGGTGTGCATGCCTTTCGCTCTTCCCTCCCTTGGCACTTATTGGTTTCTCACGATGTATGTTTCATAATCTATAAGCCTGGTTTGTTTGGGGTCTATCACGTTGCTATGCTCAGTGACAGATGCTCTTTTGTAAAGCTCTCTCACTTTAGATAAAAGCGTCTGCTAAATTAATAAATGTAATGTAGTACACTTCTTGATTTTAAACTGATTTTCAACACAACATAGCTAAATATCTGACGTAACATTCATGAAGTGCTTGTTGTTGGCACGGTGCGAAACCTATACCAATCCTTTGAGATCTGTGATTACTTCTGAGGAGAAACCAAGTCTGATGTGAAAGCCCATAGGTAAAGGTTAAACATTGAATATTTTGAGTGGTGTTACAGGATCTGTGTCTGTGTGAACGTGTCTGCTGTACAGATGGCTGACATTTTTAACTCAAGCAAAGGACTTGTGAAAACAGGCCCCTGCAAGTGGTCCCCTAAACTGGATATTGCCTTCTGGCTGTCAAAAAAAGGATGACACCATCCTTTTAATAAATAGATCATTGTGGTTATTGTAGCATTAACAGAGGTACAAGATTAGAAGAGTGCACAGTGCACACAGGGGTACAGGAGTGGGGGCAAAATAAGTAAGTGAATGCACACAAGGGGTAAAGGCTGGGATCAAAATGGAGTGCTGGGTTACAATATATACGGATCTTGAGATGAAAAATACACAGGACCGGTCCTGTACAGAGACTTTGGAATCCCTCTAACAAAAGGCCCCGGACCCCATCAGAATCTATTTTATTATTTGATTCTATATGCAAGATATACAAACCCAGAATTTGCTTTGGCAGAAAGGAGCAAACATAGAATAATAATAATAATAAATATGTATGTATAACAGAATAAAAAATATAATGTTAAATACAAATTAGATACAAATAAGATAATAGTACAAAGTGGGCACTAGCTGTACAGATGGGGGAGAATATAACTATAGTAAGAGAGTGTAGAGAAGAATGGGTATATATAGAAGGGGGGGGGGGGGGATATACACAGTAGTGCAAATGGTGCAACATCATAGTGCTAAGTTAAGGTGTTGTGTGCTAAAGTGGCAGAGTGCAGTGGGATTCTGAATGGGGGTGTGGGGTGTTGGTAGTTGTGGCAATGTCATACTGGGTCCTTGGCCCTGATGAAGAGGGCTATGACTCCCAAAGTACCCCCCACAGGACACCACGGGGGACACAGTCGAATGCCTTCTCCAGATCCTGGACTGCTTCCCCTCCTGGACTGCTTCCCCAAACCAAACAGTTTGCCAGAATCTTCTTGGGGCCGACCGAATGTCCTCCTCCATGGCCTCCCCAAACTTCTCCCAAACCCAAGTTTTTGCCTCTGTGACTACCTGATACCGGTCAACTGTTTCGGGAGTCTCACAAACCGAAAAGGCTCGATAGGACTCCTTTCCGGTTTGACGGTATCCTTTCAGGTATACACCTCCAGGTTCTGGTGTTGCCGCCGCGACTTGCACCACAGACATTGCAACTCCAACCCCAACTCCGGACCGCCACATTGACAATGGAGGCGGAAAACATGGTCCACTCTGACTCAATGTCCCCAGCCTCCCCCAGGATCTGTGAGAAGCTCTCCCGGAGGTGCAAGTTGAAGACCCTGCTGACAGAGGGATCCGCTAGAGTGGCTAGACATTCCAAAAAGACCCTCATGATACGCTTGGGCCTGTCAACGTTTACTGCATATACAGTAAGTCTATACTAGAAAAACATAAACACAGTTATTTAGTTTAAAACTTGAAATCTATGCAGACAAAGCAAACGCTACTATTAGATGTTTACATTGCACATCCAGTTGTATTAGATGAGTTGGCCCCATTTTTACACAATTCCTTTTACAGAACATGATACAGATTGAACTCTTAGATTCCTCTTTACAACATAGGAAATGAGCAAGAGAAGAATGCAGAGGACGATTGTAAATACAATCACTCCATGATACCGGCCGTCATCTGGAAAGTGAAACACAAGGTTCTCGTGAGAGCTTTTACAGTAAAGAGGGACATGGGAAAGGCTTGTTGAAAGTCAGTCACATGCCTTCCTCAGGCTTCCCTACTCAGTTGGAAACTACCTAGAACAATCTCACTGTATTACCAGCATAGTACGTGCTAGTCATGATGCTTTAAGCGCATGGGTGTCCAATCCTGGTCCTTGAGGGCCGCTGTCCTAAAGGTTTTAGATGTTTCTCTGCTCTAGCACACCTGATTCTAATGAAAGGTCTTGATGAGGCTTCCACAGAGCTTGATAACAACCCATTCATTAGAATCAGGTGTGCTGGAGCAGGAAAACATCTAAAACCTGCAGGACAGTGGCCCTCGAGGACCAGGATTGGACACCCATGCTTTAGCGTAAAACAATCATTTTACTGTATACTACCTGACATGTATTAAGTGAAGTGTACTGTGACTAAATAACAATAATAAACAACAACTGTCTGTTTTATTTCGTCACAGGAATCATTATCACAGCCAGAGATGAACTTCAAAAGACAGTATTGCTACTCTAATGTCCGATGTTGATCGCTGTACTTCACTGAGCTGCTGTCACAATGTGTATTTGTATATGCATCATGTGCATCACATACCCTTGTCATTCTCTGTCTGCCCTTCATGGATGACGGGCAGCAGGATCCTCTCGCGCCTTTGTCCTTTCATCCCATTATTTACAAGACAGTCCACAAAGCCCCCCGACTGCGGCGACAGGCCAAGAGAGATGTTGCTTGTAGTGGTGACTGTTTGGTCGGCATTTAAAAGCGTTTCCTGTCTCGGGTCTGTGATGGTTGATGTAGTCCAGGTTATAACAGGAGCTGGTTTTCCCGTGGCTGAGCAAGACACTACAACCTCTGTGCCTGTTTCAGGACGAGGGGAAGTCTTTGACTTTGCCGTTTTCACTTCAGATACGCCTTTAGATAAAAAATTATAATAATTAAAACATGAAAGGAGAAAGAACTTGTTTGAGTGTCAGCCCATGGCCATATTATTCATTCCCTATATGAGTGGGTTAATCCTAACCCTTTCTAATGACTCTTCTCTACATCTATGAATGTTAGGCAGCCTTAGTCTATATTTATAGTTAGAGTATAATTTTTCACTATCACTTTTCATTTCGTACACAGACACAAACATATTGTGTGGATGGGTATATCGTTTAATATACAATAAATAAAATACATATAAATAAAATGAATATTGCATATACTGTACATGTTTTCATATAACTTTATATGTAGCCTACCTATACATGTACTTTACTCTCATTTTATAAATACACAATAAATACACACGTCAAGCTGTAAACACCTGTTTCACATGATCGGCCCTTATAGTTTAATTACTACAACTGTTACAGCTACGGTAATGCACAGTAAGGGCTGTACATATCTGCAGTCACATCAAATGTAGCAAGTGAATTGTGAACCCTTTCGGTTAAATACCTTGTACAGTGAGGCAGGTCTGTTTTCGTATAGATCCACTCGGATAAACGTTAAAGCTGCATATGTAGCACGCCTCGTCGTCCCATGTTATGTTCTTTACGGTTATAGACGTGGAGTTGAGCGATGCCTTGGTGAGAAGTACCCTGCCCTGATGTGGGCTGATGATTTGCGTTCCAAATCGTTTACTAAATGTTGCCAAGTTCTCCACTGAGTCGTCTGAAAACAACCTCTGCCAAGTGACCTGCAGAACACCTGTCGAATCCGCAAGGCTGCAGCTGAATGACGCGACTCCACCAAAGACCGACGCCGTGTCTCCATTGGCCACAACGTTGACTGACAATGCTGTACAAATAAATAGATAATAATAAATAGTAATAATAAATAAATAATAAAGACTAAATACTGAAAAGGGGACCCATTTTAATAGGGCTTTATAAACGGACCATAACACTACTAGATTTACATGTATTCGTTATTCTGACGCTTTTATCCAAAGCGACTTCCGAGAGAGAGCTCATTTAAAGAGCGTCGGTCACTGATCATAAAGTTAAAGTCCCCAAGCTTAGCGGCTTTATAGATTATGAAACAAACATCGTGACATTTTTGATTAACCAATGGGCCTATCAATGCACAATCAACATACCTTTCGACAGTAAGTAAAATAAAATAACAGACTTCATTCTTGCGCAGACGGTGTCAGTCCATGTGCCGAACCGAAACAGCGGACCTTTAAATATCTTAACAACGGAATTGCCCTCATCACTGTGTTACTGTAAACAGTTTTTCCCCGGGAAAACTCCAGAGTCATAGCTTGATGACTCGCTGCATTCTTGATTAAAGGATGTCAGGTGATTTAGCTATGGGAAGTCAACATGAAACTGAAATGTCAGTGACAGTAGTTTAGGAGTTTAGTATAAAATACTCATCCGTATTTTATAGTACCCTTTTTTTATTATATTTGTATGTACCCTTATTATGTTCCATGTTCTATGTTTGCTCTTTCCTGCCATAGTAAATTCTGTGTTTGTATACCTTCCATAACGACTAAAACAGATTCTGATCATATAGCAAATTAAACTGAACACACGCCTAACATGTCGGACAGACGCACGTGATTAAACGTAATAGATCCTTGAAAGAAAAGTTATTAGAAAGTCAATTCTATTTAGTTCAATTTCGTTTTTAATCAATTATTTTGTTACATTTTCACCATCAGCAACAGCATTCACCGCAAGACACACGCTCTCACACTTTCTCATGCTGAAAAGTAAGGGATAACTTGACACATGGACATGGTGCAGCGTGCAGGCATACAAAGCTATAAACTGTACAAGGTGAGAGCTGTCTACAGTTATAGGCCAAGAGTTAAATACAAATACCTGTACATAGGGATTGTGTGGTGTCCAAATTATTCGTATACTTTTATACTTTTTTTTTTTAAATGGGAAGATAATCAAAGAAGTAATTATACTGGAAATATAAAGTTTTGTCAAATTCACATCTGAAAGAAGGAAGTTATTCAGTGACTCAGCTCTCAAAGTAAAAGCAGACGAAGACCATAATTTAAGTACCAGAAGAAATGCAGGCCTTTACGTAAAACTGACAACTAAGATATGCAGTTCTGATGTTTGACTTTCTGCTGTTGCATTGCATTCAATTTTGATGTCGCTTTAAATCTGCAGATTTTTTAATTGTAAAATGTATCAGACTGACATCTGGTGGACAAAGTTGGAACTGCATAAATGTGGTAGACGTCACTGGAAAGTACTGTAACTTTTCCCATTCTCCTGAACACAGTGTGTCCCAAGCCAGTGAAGCAGACTTTGCTGTGTGAGAGTTTTGATGAGTGGCATCTTAGTATCAGTCAGTTGACATCATCAGCACTGGGATTGTCCAGTTGGACGGTTGAGTGAAGCTCATTGGTTCTGTTCATGAACATGCTATAGGGCTCAATATCATTCACTTCCTAAAAGAAACATGCCAAGAAGTCTCACTCATCCATCAGCCAACATGACAAATTATAAAACATTTCATGTATTGATGCAATATTTAAAGGCATAATCATTGATACCATACGCTGAACTGCTGGGAAATCGCTTGAGCTCATTTATGCATAAAGACAAAAATACTTACTTGATACTCTCTGGGAGGGACACTGTTTTTCTGTCGTAGTTTCCTTTTGGGCAAAAAAAAGGAAAAGAAAAGAGACAATAATTAACACAATGGTAAATAATAGGCCTATGTAACAATGTCTCTATTGCTGTTCAGAATCAGAATCTATTTTAATCGCTATGCAAGACATACAAACACATAATTTACTTTGGCAGAAAGGAGCAAACATAGAACACATATGTAACATAATAATAAAACATACTAAAAAATCTAATGTAAAATACAAATTAAATACAATTAAGATGAAAGTACGGCACAGATGGGGGGGGGGGGGGAGGAAATACAGTGAATCCTCGCTATAACACGGTTCACTTTTCACGGTTTCGCTACTTCACAGATTTGCATCGTGCATTGTGTTTTGTATTCTGATAGGCTAAACGTCTCTCCGCTTCTTTACCTATGCGTCAATAACGTTGCAGTTTAATGTGTACACCCATGTGTACACGTACTTAAAAACAGCTTGCCAAATTTCCGTTACGTACGTGCAAATTCTCTTGCAATTTCAAGTTTCTCTAAAACCCATAATGTCGACAAAAAGTTCTGCACCGACAAAGGCACCTTGCAGTCTGACCCAAAAGGCAGAGGAAGATGCTAACTATCGCAGAAAAGCTATGCGGCTGTAGGTCGGCATTACGTAATTAATGAATCTTCTGTTCGTTTCAATGTATAATAGAGTATTTAATTGTATAATAATTGTAAAATGTAAAAATAAAAGTTTCTTCTTAGGATTTCGCCTATCACGGATTCTTTTTGGAACGTAACCCCCGCTCCCGGCAGAACCCCCGGCAGAAGGGAAGAAGCTGTTCCTGTGGTGAGAGGTTTTGGTCCTGATGGACCGCAGCCTCCTGCCAGAGGGGAGCAGCTGAAGCACAGAGTGTCCAGGGTGGGAAGAGTCGGCCACAATCTTCCTCACTCACCTCAAGAACCTCGCACACTGCAATGTGCAGGTCATCAAAGGATGGCAGGTTGCAGCCTATCACCTTCTCAGTTGCACGGATGATACACTGCAGTGTGCTCTTGTCCTTGGCAGTGGCAGCAGCGTACCAGACGGTGATGGAGGAGATGAGGATGCACTCGCTGATGGCAGTGTAAAATTGCACCATCATTGTCTTTGGCAGGTTGAATTTCTTCAGCTGCCGCAGGAACTACGTCCTCTGCTGGGCTTTCTTTATGAGTGAGCTGATGTTCAGCTCCTACTTGAGGTCCTGGGAGAGGGTGGTGCCCAGGAAACGGAGGGACTCCACAGTGTTGACCTGAGAGTCGCACAGGGTGATGGGGGGGAGTGCGGCTTGGTCCTTTCTGAAGTCCACAACCATCTCAACTGTCAATAGGCCTCACAGCGTTGAGCTCAAGGTTGTTCTGGCTACACCACATTTCCAGGTTGTCCACTTCCCACCTGAAGTCAGACTCGTCCCCACCAGAGATGAGCAAACTTCAGGAGATTGACTGTTGGGTGACTGGCGGTACAGCTGTTGGTGTTGGGCCCTATCTTGCACCCAGCGCTATTGACTTGATACACAAAACGCATGTATCATTCTCTTTTTGAAACCCGACATGCAGCAGCACAGATGCAGCATAAAAGGCTAGCATAAATCTAGTGTACATTTACCCAAATACATATATCTGGTATAATAGCAACAGCACCCAAGTTCCGTCCATAGTTGCTTGCATTTTGCGCTTGTTTTTCATATTGTGTAAATAGGGCCCTTCGTCTGTTTTAAGGGGTATGAGAATAATATTCTTGTTTCCGACCTGACAAACTAGGCGACAAGTGTAAGAGCATAGTGGTTCAGATTGAGATGGAGACTTTGAATCTGTCACACTCAACCAAAAGGAGTTAATTTCTGTACATTTTCAGTATGTCTTCAAGCTGCCATGTCTAATTTTGTATGTATTTACTGTATTAATGCAAGAGCAAATGAGTGTTCATTAACATAGCAAGTCCTCTAGTGACTTTGCACCATCCTTTTCTTTGAGCTCATGTCTTACCATTCACATTTACATGTATTCATTTAGCAGACGCTTTTATCCAAAGCGACTTACAAGAGAGAGCTTTACAAAAGAGCATTGGTCACTGAGCATAGCAACTTGATAGACCCCAACATAGCGGGTATCTAGATTCCAAAACATACATCATGAGAACCAATAAGTGCCAAGGGAAGATATATAAGAGCATTCAGCTGAACATTACCTGAGGCGTATTATCTTCAGAGTCCCTCCAAAAAAGACAAGAGCAGCCAAGGTCACTGCCACACATCCCATCCTCATAATTGTCACATTAGGGTGGGGGCCGTCCTCTGTCATAAACGCTTAAGATTTTGGGTACAGAAAGCAAGACTTAGTGTGTTACACTATTTATGTTTACCATGTTTTGGTCATCCATAATAATTCTCAACATAGGATCATATGAATGACAACTTTCCAGACTTTACAATACATAAGTTGAACTCAGAACATAACACAATGCAGTAACAGTATACATAATAACTTAAATCGATGTAAAACCTACCTTCGTAAGAAACATTGATGTTTGAGTAACTTTTTCCTTCCCGAAAAACACACTCACATTTGTATTTCCCTTCATCAGATGGTGTTGGATGTATCAACTGTAAAAATGTTCGTTCCTTTTGTGTGTGCACAGCGAACCAGGAATCTCAAGTTGTGTGTTTTTGATTATTGTCGAATTGATATGAGATTTTACATTCATCTGTCCAATTATGCCTTGTATGTATATCACAGTTGACAGCAACCATGTGCACAAATGATGAGTGAGTGCATACAGGAATGGAATTTGACTTTTCTGTGAGCGTAAAATTGAGAGTTTCTGTAAGAAAAAAGAAGACAAATTGCTATTATTAGTGGATGATGGGATGGACTGGGAATACTCTATGCTATCTATCAAATCATTATAGTTAAATAAATAAAAAATGCACTGTAGATATTATAGTGTATGTTGCTTTGTTCAGAAGTGTAAATTGAAAACATTTTCTCAAGGTTTATGCTCGGTCAATATGTATATACTGCAGGCACTACAACGCATGAACAAGTTGCAAAGAAAAAGTTAGCAAGGTTTAATGTTTTACACTATTTATGTTGACCTTGTTTAGGTCATCAATAATCATTCTCAACATAAGATCATATGAATGAGAACTTTCCAGACTTTACAAAACATTGTAAGTTGAACTCAGAACATAACACAATGCAGTAACAGTATACATAATAACTTAAATCTATGTAAAACCTACCTTCGTAAAAAACATTGATGTTTGTGTAACTTGATCCTTCCAGAAAAACACACTCACATTTGTATTTCCCTTCATCAGATGGTGTTGGATGTATCAACTTGAAAAATGCTCTTTCCTTTTGTGTGTGCATAGTTAACCTGGAGTCACAAGTTGTGTGTGTTTGATTATTGTCGAATCGATATGAGATTTTACATTCATCTTTCCAATTATGCCTTGTATGTATATCACAAGTGACAGCAACCATGTGCACAAATTATGAGTGAGTGCATAGTAGTAGCGGTTCCTTTAAGACAACAAGGGAGGCTCAGCCTCCTGTACAAATCACGGAGAATATAGTTTACAAACTGCACTGTATTGTGCAATGTTTTAGCTGACTTTATAACATTGCTATTATTTCAGAGATAGAAGCACAGAAAAGGACATGCTCAGCGGCAGCGCAGACATTAAATGATTGAGTGATACGATTCAGCAATTCGGTTTCTCCCCCTCCTGACAACGTGAACTAGTCGGGCCTCACCGTACTTTAATGGCGTATGTATGTGTATGTGTTGTTCAATGGGAAAATGGTTGAAGCGCATTGGTTAATGCCGAGGAAATATTATAATTCTGAGGCCGAGCCTCACTGGGAGTCAATGGCAAGCCCCGGGTCTGCCTCTCAGCAGACACGCCGATTGTTCCCGGTGGCCACTCGTGGTATTGCAACATAAAATCCCCATGGGGCCCAGAAAGCATTTTCCCATAGACCGTAATAGTAAAAGAGAAGCCTGTAAAAAGGTTCTCAGGACACCTTCAGCTGTAACCACTATTAATTGCAAATCTTTTTATTCCATACTTTTAAGTCATGGACTTTTAAACCGTCAAAAAAATTTCTAAAGGCCAGAAAAGCCCCCGCAAAATCTTATTCTTATGGTGACGTCACAGCTGTGCGCCTACACTCCCAAGCGCGTCCCGCTGTGTCTCGGGAACATCACACTGTTCAAGCCACTCTGTCGCAAGTCTGTTGTTTTTGTTATGTTATGTTCGTTATATTGTAAATAGTTAATGTTCAGTAAAATCACATTATTACTTTGAAAAGTTTGAACTTATTTCATTATAAAGCCTTGCATAGGAACACCCAATTCTGTTAAATACACCACACAACGGAATTTGTATTTATTTATTCAGTAGCATGTGGCTCAGTATAGGTTCTGACATCTCACTACAGGAGAAAACAGTGTTTTAGGGTCGACTATAAAAAGATATCAGGCTAGGAATTACACTTATGTCCAGGAGCTCCTTCCATGACTCAGGTAATATCCAAACTATATCACGTAGCTGTAAAAGAAACAGAGAAGCTGCATAACGCTTAATAACGAAAGACTTGCCTGTTTGAATGTGCCGATATAGCCTATAAAACAATAAGAACTTTAAACTTAATCTGACAAGAAGTCGTAGGCTATATCACACACGGGATCATTGATAGACAAAACAGATTTGACTACCGGCATCTGGTTGATAAATGACAGCTTGTATTGTGGAGAATCCCTTATTTTTTATTTCAGATTTCGTTTTATCCTTACTTAACTTAACAAAAAAATAAACAAACAAGACGAATTAACCTCATATAGTCTAAAACAGTGACTATGAAAACATAATCGGTTGATGTGTCCTATAAATCCATCATTTATTGTGTAGATTCGTCATTATCGGTCAAACTCTTCCACAAGCACTCTTGAGTCCTTTTCCGCGTATGCGCCAGTGAGCAACTTCATTGAAATCAACGGCCGCCATTTTTCGATACCGTATCCAGTTTATATAGTAGGTCCATGGTTTCAGCAGCCAATGCCCTATCTACCCTTTATGATATGTATGATCGAGAGGACTCTGAAGATGGAGCATTTCAGAGCAAGAAAGTCGTCCCACGCTGACGGGTCTAGTGTGCCATGGCCTCGTCGCCCCCTAGAGGCCGGGAGTAAAACCACGGAACACACAGCCACACCTGTGAACATCCAACCTGACCTACCAGGGGAATCTCCACAGGTGGCTGTCAGGGCTAACCTGCCCCGGTCCACTGCCATGCACAGAACACCAGCAAAGGTGCCCAAGTTCAATGGAGAGACGCTCCTGGAGCCATATCTTGCCCAGTTCCAGTTGGCAGTGTGGCACGGTGGTTGGAGCAGCGAGGAAGCCGCCACTCATCTGGCCCTGGCGCTGGAGGGAAATGCGCTGCAGGTGCTCCTGGATCTGACCCCTGGGGAACAGCGGAACCTGGAGACCTTGACCAGGGCCTTGGAGAGGCGGTTCGGGCAGCAACCATTCCCTGACCAGAGTAGGGACAGGCTAGCCAGCTGTCGCCGCCAGGAGGGAGGGAGTTTGGGCGCTTTCGCCGCGGACATCCAGCTCTTCGCCCGCCTTGGCTATCCAACGTTCGACGCCGCTGCAAGGGGGGAGCTGGCTCTCCATGCATTCCTCAAAGGGCTTATGCCAGAGTAGCTACGCCAGCATGTGCGTCTCACCATGCCCAGAACCCTGGAGGGGGCTCTTCAGGAAGCGGTACGGGCAGAGGCAGTGCTCTGCACTCAGGCTGCCCCACGGCTGTCCCTTCCACACGTCCGGGCCATCGACTGTGAGGGTGAGGAGGCCGAGCCAGTTTGTCAGGTGCAGTTTCAGCGGCGGCCAGCCTCAGCTGGGAACCGTCGACCTCGATCCACTTTTCGGTGCTATCGTTGCGATGAACCTGGTCACATTTCCCGTGACTGCCCAGCGCCAGCTCCAGTCGCCAGAGCACCACAGCAGACGGGAAACGACGGGGGGGGGGGGGGGGGTGGCGCAGTTAGGGGCCCGCCACCCCAATTGTTGGCCCCTTCCTTGAGCCAAGAACTGTTGATTGGTCGTGTAGGCCACACTAGGGGACTGTATTTGGACTTGATGTTCAACCCTGCCAAGCTCTAGTAGACACGGGGTCTACCGTCTCACTGGTGCGTCCTGGTGTGCTTCCAGGAACTGTGGGGACGCTCTCCGGAGCATGGGCAAAGTCGGACACGAACCTGGTGACAGTGACAGGGGAGAAGGCTGCTACAAGGGGAAAGAAGCGATCATTATCGGCCTGGACCTGCTGTCCCATTGGGGGGCCAATGTTGATGTCCCGAGGCGAGCCATCACCCTTGGTGGGGAGACTGTGGTGCTCCAGGCCGGCCAAGACAAGAACATGAAGGCCAGAGACCGGCAAGCCAGCTGCCAAACGGCCGCCACCAGGGACTCCATGCCAGGTCAGCCTACCAACCATACATCGTCAGAGACGTCTGAGGCGGTGAGAGAACTCTGCCACCGCAGCAGTGATGGCCTTGACCAACAGCAGTGCGGCCAGTTGAGGCACCTCCTAGAGCACTATGCAGATATCTTTGCAGCAAACGATGAGGACTGTAGGCGAACAGGGTTGGTTCAACATGCCAACAACACCGGTAACGCCCAACCCATCCGCCTGCGGCCTCACCGGCTGGCCCTCGGCAAGCGACAGGTGGCAGAAGACAAGATCAGGGAGATGGCTGCTGCTGGGGTAATTGAGCCTCCTGACAGCCTTCTGACAGCCTTCTGACAGCTGTGTGACCCGGCGTGAGCTGCTGGCAGTGGTCCTGGCACTGCGACAATTCCGTCCATAGCTGCATGGCAGCCATTTTCTTGTGCGCACCGATCATGCTTCCCTTACCTGGCTGTTGAACTTTAAGAACCCGGAGGGCCAGGTGGCTCGCTGGCTGGAGGGCCTACAGGAGTATGACTTTGAGATCCAGCATCTCCCGCCGGCCCTGTGCAGTCTTGGCATGTGGGTATTGCCAACGACAGGAGGAGCGGGACCAACCACTGACGGTGGCAGCCATTCAGACCGCTGACTGCGAGGGGAGTTCACCATGGACCTCCGCTCAGCTGCAACAATGCCAGGAGGCCGACGCAACCTTGGCGGTGGTACTCAACTGGCTGGTGACGGGGCGGCGGCCCAAATGGACAGAGGTGTCTGCACACGGACCGGAGGTTAAGGCTTACCAATCACAGGGGGGCAGCTTGGAGCTCCATGACGGGTTGGTGCACCGGAGGTGGCAAGCTCTGGTACCCCGTGAACTCCGCCAACAGGTCCTTCAGACTGTCCATGGCTCGGTGGGGGCGGGGCACTACGGCATCACCAAGACCCCCCGCCGCCTCAGGGGACGATTCTATTGGCCTGGGTGTCGACGGGACGTGGAGCTGTATGTGCACTGCTGTGACCTTTGCACTGCTAAGAAAGGGCCAACGCAGCGCTCCCATGCCCCATTGCAGCAGTACCTGGTGGGGGCTCCGATGGAGCGAGTAGCGGTGGACATACTTGGGCCCTTTCCAGCGACCGATTCCGGCAACCGCTATGTCCTCGTTGTTATAGAGCACACTCTATGCTCATATAACTAAGAGTAAGATGACATGACACGGTGGTTTCAAATAACGTGCATTCCTTTACTGCATCATTTACAGGACAGAATACCCAGCATTCTTATTGGTTAACAGTGGGGCACTACGGATGCCCCCGAGGGAACAAACACAATAGAATAACAATACACAACATTACTTCCCCTTTACTTTAAAATCTCCACAAGTAAAAGTAATATTCACTGTATTTATTATTCTTTGTAACAGTATTAAACCTTGAAGAAACTTTCTTATCTTAATACAACAGCCCCCTTTTACTTAAACAATGTTACGAAATAACATGTAACAAATTAACACATAAACCTTTCCTGAACTAGGGAAAGAGGGTAGACTGCCTCAATTCCCAGACTTAACCCTGCGGTGTATTCTGCCCCAATGTTGGAGGTTAGCCTCTAGACTACAGGTTCAACCTGTCAGGGGGTCGTCGTTCTCTTGTGGGGTAACGACGACCTACTGACAAGTCTACAGTTCCACTGTCTCTGAGTCTGAGTGGTGATGGTGTATGCCCAGACGGGGGTGCATCAGTACCCTGAGTAGGCACACCCACTGGTTCAGGTGAGTAGGGAACCCCTTCCATGTTCTCCGGTTGCTGCAGTGATGATGGCTCAAAACTCTGGAATGGCTCCAATGGCTGTTCTGGGTTTGCCATTTGACCTGAGTCCTCACTGAGGTTGGTTCCTGGCAACAGTTGATCCACGTGTCTCCTCCAGATGATGTTCTCTGGTGTCAGTACTGTGTAGGACACAGGGCCTGTTTGTGCGACAACTGTTGCTTGTATCCACTTCGGACCTTTACAGTAGCTCCGAGCAAGAACTCTCTCTCCAGCTCTGAAGCTTCTGTCTTTTGCTGTTCTCCGTCTCTCCACCTGTGCTCTTTGTTGTGTCTGTACAACCTGCTTAGTCTTCAGTGGTCTCAGAAGGTCGAGTCGTGTGCACAACTGTCTTTTCATCATGGCTGACGCGGGGGCCACTTTGGTTGTAGCATGGGGGGTGTTTCTGTAGGTCAACAGGAAGGCGCTTAGGCGTTTGTTGAGCGATCCGTTTCCTTGTGATGATTTTAGAGCTTGCTTCATTGTCTGCACAAATCTTTCCGCTAGGCCGTTAGTAGCGGGATGATAGGGAGCTGACTTGATGTGTTGGATTCCGTTTGAAACCATGAATGACTGGAACTCTTCAGACACCAGTTGGGGCCCGTTATCACTAACGAGTTGCGTGGGCAATCTGTTGGACGGTGTAGTGTTTGGTACACTAATGGTAATTAAAGTGTGTTACGAAAGGAATGGATGTATCTCATAATTTGTTTAATTATCGAATAAACGGGGCACCACCTCTATTTTTGGAAAGGAATTGAGGGAAACCTTGTGTGAATAAAGTATATAATAGCCTCTTAATGATCAGTCTCATTACCTGACGTAGTGTAGTTCCTTAGAATTAATGCAGATCCGATGACAGAGAATTTTATACAAAGGTTTATTTAAAGCAAATTAATTGATGGAAACAAATACTAGAATCTATGTATGTTAGTTGGATAATTGATACAGTGTTTTATACCAAATGAAGGACAGGGGCAACAAGGGTGAACGAATTAGGTCTGGCCTAGTAGAGAGACAAAGGGACGATGATGCTAAGCTATGCTACCATGAGGTTAGGAGATTCCCTATTTCACACATTTACAGTTCACAGACAATGCCAAAGTTCACTAGTAAGAATTTAGGTTTAGTCAGTTACTTGTAGCAGTTGAAGAAAGCAGCCGTGTCCTCCCTGGTGATCAAATCAGGGAAAAGCAAAGAATATTTCCTTAGGGTCCTGGGGGGGTTCTGCTTCAGATGGGACGAAGGACTGAGGTTTTCAGGTGTCGTCCGTGGAAGAGGAAGATCAATGTCTCTGATCAGTGTTTTATACTGTGACAAAGGGGTGCGTCTTGTTCTGAAGGGTCGCTCCTTATTGGTTCGGCGTTAAGATTGATAGCTTCCTGTGGTCTCTCATCTGGGTGTGGACGGTTCATTGTGGAATTATTCCAGTTGTCTGTGGAAGCTATAGACTTCCAAAACTAACAATATAATACTCAGAAGTAGTTTTGTTAGTTATGCCTGGTTATTTAGATACCAAGCGTGACCTGTTTGTGGCGAAAAGAAAGGGGTTACATTGAAACATCACATTACATCAACACAGCTAAGTAAAATTGTCACATAGTCCTGAAGTCCCTTTAGTATTCACTGAGTTATTGTTCTGAGATGAGATTGTATTGTCATTTATGAGATGCTTTGTAATCCGTTAAATGTTGGTCTTTTTGGAAATCCTCTTGTCCCAGTATTTGGACCAGTTGGATCCAGGCCTGTGGGCGCGGCTTGTACTTCCGTCCCTGCCTGTGTTAAAGAAGTCCTTTGTTCAGACACTTACTTAGTTGAATCCCGGCCTGCGGGCGTGGATTTGTCATTTCCTGGTTGGTCTGAGTTTGTAGTCTCTGCTACAACGGTGTTGGAACTGCAGAAATATGGTAGGCGTCACAGGAAAGTACTGTAGCTTTTCCCATTCTCCTGAACACAGTGTATCTCAAGCCTGTGAAGCAGACTTTGCTGTGTGAGAGTTTGGATAAGTGGCATCTTTAGTATCAGTCAGTTCAGTCAAGACACTGACATGATTGAATTGATAATAAATTTATGATTTATTGATAACCGTAACATGGAAATATAATAATAATACTTCATTTAGCAGACACTTTTATCCAAAGCCAATTACATTAAATACAGGGACATTATCTCTGATGCAAGTAGGTTGAAGTGCCTTGCCCAAGGACATAACATCACATAACCGCAGCCAGGGTTCAAACTCACAAACTTTCGATCATGAGCCCAACACCTTAACCCGCTGAGCCATCTGACTCTGACTGATATACAAATATGTTTGACTTTGGCGGAGTGGAATGTCTAAAAGGGGAGCGCTCCCTTCCTCCTCGAAGCGACACATACGTGCATAAATATATGACAAGATGCTTGGAGCAATACAGTAGATATATAATTCCACTGATAGACACAGACAGACATATAGACAGACAGACAACAGGTAGAGGAAGGGGTTGGTGGTGGGTGGCAGCAACACTGATCATTAGACAGTCGGGGTGAGTGTTTGAATGTCCGTGCGGCCTTTAAAGGCTGTCTTCCCAGACGAGGCCCGGCTAGTGGCTTGCGCTAGCTGAGTCAGGTGTGTTCATGAGCGATTACGTGTACTACCTGAGCGCTTGTGCTGCTAAGTGCATGTGAGGGAATGAGTGATGACGTGTACTGAGGTGTGTGAATGAGTGACGATGTATACTGAGGTGTGTGAATGAGTGATGATGTATACTGAGGTGTGGGAATGAGTGATGATGTATACTGAGGTGTGTGAATGAGTGATGATGTATACTAAGCGTGTGAATGAGTGATGATGTGTGCAGCCCTAGTGTCATTCCAGAACTAGCTCCGCCCTTCTGTCATCATCAGCACTGGGAATGCCTAGTTGGACAGTTGAGTAAAGCCCAGTGGTTCTCTTCGTGAATGTGCTATAGGGCTCAATATCATTCACTTCCTAAAAGAAACATGCAAAGAAGTCTCACTCATCCATCAGCCAACATGACAAAGTATAAAACATTTCATGTATTCATGCAATATTTAAAGGACTAATCATTGATCCCATACACTGAACTGCTGTGAAATCGCTTGAGCTCATGCATGCATAAAGACAAAAATATTTACTTGAAACTTTGTGGAAGGGACACTGTTTTTCTGTCGTAGTCTCCTTTTGGGCAAAAAAGGAAAAGAAAAGAGACAATATTTAACACAATGGTAAATAATAGGCCTATGTAACAATGTCTCTATCGCTGTTTGGGCCCTATCGTGCACCCAGCGCTATTGAATTGGTACACAAAAGGCATGTATCATTTTGCAACCCAACATGCATCGGCACAGACGCAGCATAAAAGGCTAGCATACAGTCAGGTCCATAAATATTTGGACACAATTTTCATCATTTTGGCTCTGTATACCACCACAATGGATTTGAAATGAAACAATCAAGATGTGCTTTAAGTGCAGACTTTCAGCTTTAATTTCAGGGTATTTACATCCAAATCAGGTTAACGGTGTAGGAATTACAACACATTTTATATGTGCCCCCCCTTTTTAAGGGACCAAAAATAATTTGACAAACTAACATAATCATGAATCTAATCGTCACTTTTAATACCGGGTTGCAAATCCTTTGCAGTCAATGACAGCCTGAAGTCTGGAACCCATAGACATCACCAGACGCTGGGTTTCATCCCTGGTGATGCTCTGCCAGGCCTCTACTGCAACTGTCTTCAGTTCCTGCTTGTTCTTGGGGCATTTTCCCTTCAGTTTTGTCTTTAGCAAGTGAAATGCATGCTCAATTGGATTTAGGTCAGGTGATTGACTTGGCCATTGCTGAACACTTCTTTGCCTTAAGAAGCTCTTTGGTTGCTTTCGCAGTATGCTTCGGGTCATTGTCCATCTGCACTGTGAAGCGCCGTCCTATGAGTTTGGAAGCATTTGGCTGAATCTGAGCAGATAATATTGCCCGAAACACTTCAGAATTCATCCTACTGCTTTTGTCAGCAGTCACATCATCGATAAATACAAGGGAACCAGTTCCATTGACAGCCATACATGCCCACGCCATAACACTACCTCCACCATGCTTCACTGACGAGGTGGTATGCTTTGGATCATGAGCAGTTCCTTCCTTTCTCCATACTCTTCTCTTCCCATCATTCTGGTACAAGTTGATCTTGGTCTCATCTGTCCATAGGATGTTGTTCCAGAACTGTACAGGCTCTTTTAGATGTTTTTTGGCAAACTCTAATCTGGTCTTCCTGTTTTTGAGACTCACCAATGGTTTACATCTTGTGGTGAACCCTCTGTATTTACTCTGGTGAAGTCTTCTCTTAATTGTTGACTTTGAAACAGCTACGCCTACCTCCTGGAGAGTGTTCTTGATCTGGCCAACTGTTGTGTAGGGGTTCTTCTTCACCAGGGAAATAATTATTCTGTCATCCACCACAGTTGTTTTCCGTGGTCTTCTGGGTCTTTTGGAGTTACTGATCCCACCAGTGCGTTCTTTCTTTTTAAGAATGTACCAAACAGTTGATTTGGCCACACCTAATGTTTTTGCTATCTCTCTGATAGGTTTGTTTAGATTTTTCAGCCTAACGATGGCTTGCTTCACTGATGGTGACAGCTCTTTGGACTTCATATTGAGAGTTGACAGCAACAGATTCCAAACACAAATACCATACTTGAAATTAACTCAAGACCTTTTATCTGCTCCTTGTCAATGAAATAACGAACTCCCTTTATGAGGGAATAATATACACCTGGCCATGGAAGAGCTGAGCAGCCAATTGTCCAATTACTTTTGGTCCCTTAAATAGGGGGGCGGCACATATAAAATGTGTTGTAATTCCTACACCGTTCACCTGATTTGGATGTAAATACCCTGAAATTAAAGCTGAAAGTCTGCACTTAAAGCACATCTTGATTGTTTTATTTCAAATCCATTGTAGTGGTATACAGAGCCAAAATGATGAAAATTGTGTCAATGTCTAAATATTTATGGACCTGACTGTACATGTACATTTACCCAAATACATATATTTGGTATAATAGCAACAGCACCCGAGTTCCGCAGACAGTTGCTTGCATTTTGCGCTTGCGTTTCATATCGTGTAAATAGGGCCCTTCGCCTGCCTTGAGGGGTATGAGAATAATATTCTCGTTTCCGACATGACAAACTAGGCAACAAGTGAAAAAGGGTAATGGTTCAGATTGAGATGGAGACTTTGAATCTGTCACACTCAACCAAAAGGTGTTAATTGCTGTACATTTCCGGTATGTCTTCAAGCTGCCATGTTATGCTTTGGTATGTGCATCATATTAAAAACACACAAATGTATTTACCGTATTAATGCAAGAGCAAATGAGTGGTCATTAACATAGCAAGACAATCTAGTGACTTTGAACTATCCTTTTCTTTGCTAGTGAGCTCATCTCTTACCTGAGGCGTATTATCTTCAGAGTCCCTCCAAAAAAGACAAGAGCAGCCAAGGTCACTGCCAAACCTCCTATCATCATCATTGTCACATTAGGGTGGGGGCCGTCCTCTGTCATAAACGCTTAAGATTTTGGGTATAGAAAGCAAGACTTAGTGTTTTACACTATTTATGTTGACCTTGTTTAGGTAATCAATAATATCTCAACATATGATCATATGAATGACAACTTTCCAGACTTTAAAATATATTGTAAGTTGAACTCAGAACATAACACAATGCAGTAACAGTACATAATAACTTTAATCTATGTAAAACCTACCTTCATAATAAACATTGATGTTTGAGTAACTTGTTCCTTCCCGAAAAACACACTCACATTTGTATTTCCCTTCATCAGATGGTGTTGGATGTATCAACTGTAAAAAGGTTATATTCTTTTGTGTGTGCACAGTGAACCTGGAGTCACAAGTTGTGTGTGTGGTATTACTGTCGAATCGATATGAGATTTTACACTCATCTGTCCAATTATGCCTTGTATGTATATCACAAGTGACAGCAACCATGTGCACAAATGCTAGGTGAGTGCATACAGGAATGGAATTTGACTTTTCTGTGAGCGTAAAATTGAGAGTTTCTGTAAAAAAAAAAAAGAGGACAGATTGCCATTATTAGTGGATGATGGGATGGACTGGGAATACTCTATGATCAAATCACTGTAGTTAAGTAAAAAAAAAAAAATGCACTGTAGATATTATAGTGTATGTTGCTTTGTTCAAAAGTGTAAATGGGAAACATTTTCTCAAGGTTTCTGCTCGGTCAATATGTATATACTGCAGGCACTACAACGCATGAACAAGTTGCAAAGAAAAGGTTAGCAAGGTTTAATGTTTTACACTATTTTTGTTGACTTCTTTAGGTCATCAATAATAATCTCAACATAAGATCATATGAATGACAACTTTCCAGACTTTAAAATATATTGTAAGTTGAACTCTGTTGGATGTATCAACTGTAAAAATGTAATATTCTTTTGTGTGTGCAGAGTGAAACTGGAGTCACAAGTTGTGTGTTTGATTATTGTCGAATCGATATGAGATTTTACACTCATCTGTCCAATTATGCCTTGTATGTATATCACAAGTGACAGCAACCATGTGCACAAATGCTAGGTGAGTGCATACAGGAATGGAATTTGACTTTTCTGTGAGCATAAAATTGAGAGTTTCTGTAAAAAAAAAGAGACTAATTGCCATTATTAGTGGATGATGGGATGGACTGGGAATACTCTATGCTCAAATCATTATAGTTAAGTAAAACTGCACTGTTGATATTATAGTGTATGTTGCTTTGTTCAAAAGTGTGAATGTATAACATTTTCTCAAGGTTTTTGCTCGGTCAATATGCGCAATAAACTGCAACGCACGAACTACAACGCATGAACAAGTTGCAAAGAAAATTTAGAGAACACACATTTGGGAATTATTCAAATGAAACTTGACTTACCGTCAAGGGCTGTGTACATTCCTTGCATTTTCAAAAGGACAACAAACCAGAATGCACTTTTCCACATTTTACCCAGTAAAAACAACAAACCGATATGTTATTATCAGGCCCACTCAGTCTGCATGTCAACTCAAAGCTTCAAGCTTTTAATGCGCAGAGCAAGAAAATGGAACTCAACAAACAAGGAAAGAGTGGAGACTCAGCACTGGCTTTTGTGTCTGACATACAAGACACATTCAGAAACCAGAGTAAGAGGAAGTGGTATTTAATGTCCAACATCTATATCTAACTAGTGCTGTGAAGTTTCACATCATAACTTGCGGTACTTGTGTCTTTAGCTGCAGTGGTGGCTAGTGATATAGAAAGTTGTTTCCTTCATGAAGGACACAACCTTTATTTCCACTTCTTATGGTAATGGTAGCAATGATGCTATAAGTAGATTCAATTTCCCAATAAAGCCATTGTTGGCCAGTGCATTTCTGTGTTTTTCGTGTAAAAATAAATAAATAAAATCATTCTCAGCCAGGTGTGTATGTCCTGGAAACCGTTTTCACACCAAGCAAGGTCTGTAAACGTGGTTTTAGAAAGTAAACATGAAAAAAAAGAAAAATATTATTATTGTAGCTTCACTGATATATCACCATGTGTCAAAAACTGGAAATACAGTCGTCAAGCTTCTGTTCACGTAATCACTTTTTCTCAATTTCTGCCACTTGGCGCTATGTCGCTTTTTCACCCTTGATTCAC
Source organism: Protosalanx chinensis (assembly GCA_030340685.1). Classification (NCBI taxonomy): domain Eukaryota; kingdom Metazoa; phylum Chordata; class Actinopteri; order Osmeriformes; family Salangidae; genus Protosalanx; species Protosalanx chinensis. The sequence continues at coordinate 5,196,463 of CM059333.1, forward strand.
CGTGAAGAACAATCGCATGCCAGGGTCATGAGGTACTAGATTTGCGTTCATGAGTTGCCTTGCATTGACCATTTATGGTAAAAAAAAATAGGCATGTTCAGGGTGGGTGGAATGATGATTCCCGTACGCACACTTGTGGGTAACCTGTGATTTATAACAGGAATTTTGCTTTTTTTGCGTGCGCGTACGCACGGTTTTATAAATGATATTTTTGTGGAGTGCGTAAGCCATTTTAGGCTTCTGGCCGTACGTACACTTTTAGTAAGAATCCTACGCACAGTTTTATAAATGAGACATGAGCAGCTGTGCAGCTGGGCAAGCCTCACAGTGTCCCCTGAAAATGTACACTTTCTAGTTATATTGTGTTAGTCCAGAGCTAGATGCTTCTTAACTTCAGGGTAGCAAAGTGCTTTGTTATCTTCATTATTAGCACAGTGCTGAAGAGCCAGATGAGATTTATATGTCAGTGAGCCAAGAGATGATTTATCTCATCACAGGGTTGGGTTTAAAGGGGTTGGCTAACACTGGTGATTTAGAGGTTTAGATGCGATAAGAGATTCAGTATTTGGGGTAGGGAGATATGCTCACAAACACTCACAGACAAAATGGAAAAAAATGAAACCATGACGTGAGTGCCAGCAGGTCGTTTCACAACTGACTGCATTCTTTTTTTCCTCCTGAAGAGGTCCCACTCCACCTCAAGAAGCTGAACTGTCACGCAAGTCCGGTTTGGTCAGCGTGCTACCACTTTGATTAATCTCCTCAGCAACAAGATTATTCAGATCGTGAAAGACTCATTTTGAATCCAATTAGACGGTTCTTTGCTTGGTCTTAATGCTCTGGAGTATTAAAAGTGGGGAGATTGAGATGTGGCGTGGGGAGATTTTTCTTGGTGAGATTCTAGTCGAAAGGTCGCAGAAAAATAAAAAAAATTGATAATGGGTACAAATATACGTAAATAATCGAGTTTCGTGTTCAATCAGAGATAAACATTTGTATTTAAATTGTCTTTGAACCTTGTGACATTATTCTGTGTGCCTATTGTTCCCTCGCGAAGGAGAACAGGTAAGTTTTGTTCTGGGTAGAGAATGTCAGGGAGGACAGACATACAGTATGCTTTCCATCTTGGGAGGAGCCTTTGTCAGCTTCCCTGACTGTGTGTCACGGTGGCAACAGAGGTGATGGCGCCCTGCCTGAGGGCCCACAATGTCTGCTGTGTCTGGCCTGCTCACTAGTTTCTCTGAGACCTGGCATGGCTTCAGACCCGATGGAAGGAGAGGCATACAGACGGACGGACAGAATGTCATCCCTCGCTCTCCTCTTTCGGACAGGACATTGGTCTGTGTGTGTGTGTGTGTGTGTGTGTGTGAGATAGAGAGAGACCGTTTTTGACAGACACAGTAGCATAGGAGCTAGTCTAGGAGCTGAGAACATTTCACCAAGTCTTATCTCGTGAACGGACCCTGTAGCACTTTTGGCACTCTGCCCCCACTCGAGCAAAGCCAGTGATCCCTCTTCCTCCATCCCTCCTTCATCCCTCCGTCCCTCTCCACCCTTTGGCTGTGTCCTTCTGCACCTGAATCTCATGAAAAGATTCCTCGTCACTCTGGGCCAAGTTTCCAGGAAACACACCTCACTGTGTAGCCGTGGCTTGTGAAGCTGCATGCAGAACCCTTCAACAAGTTTCCATAACAGTTATAACAATAAGAATACATTTACATTTGGTTATTTAGCAGACGCTCTTACCCAAAGGGACTTACAGCAAGTACAGGGACATTCCCCCTGAGGCAAGTAGCGTGAAGCACTTCATTTCATTGAAGAGTTTCCCATTAAGTACACTGTGGTCTATGTCTCAAATAAGTTCTCTTGTGATTTGAGCAGGTGCTGTATCTGCAACTGACCTAGGAGCTGGGCATCTTCACGATCCACATCTGTGATGAACTCCTCCTGGATCAGTGTGGAAGCACAGTTGTACAGTATGGTATCCCATCAGCTAAGTACTTCCCCCTGCATCCAGCCACTCATGTGATGCAGCTTCAAATAGCTACCTTCCGGAATGACAGGCCAAACTACTTTCCTCCAGGCAAATGGGCCTCGTTAGCTATATTTACCAGCCTCGTTTTGCATTTCCTCAGGTTTCTTTAAATAGTCCTTTCTAAAGGTTGAGGCAGAAATCGTTGTTAACACATTGCAGGTTTTAGACTCCTAGAGGAACACTTGACACAAGCGTAAAACACCAACACAATCTACTTTACCAAGATTCATGAGGTTAGTGGGACTCCCAGTTCTCTGAAGCGCTTCCTCAGTACAGGGATGACTATGAATCTCACTTCCCTGTCATTCAAGTATAAACAGGGTGTCGCTTCTTTCCAGGGAAATACACACATTTGACAGTTGTTGGCTGAATCTGTAAGAAAAGTGGACCCTCTGCACAAACCCCCGGCCCCCTCCACATACCCATAATCCATAACAGCTGGTATAGAATTGATGACTTCCACCTGTTCTAAGCGAAAACTCACGAACAGTCCAGCTCATTAAAACACGGTCATAATTCATCCGTTAATCGTTAACACAAACACCATCAATCATAACAGTTGTTCCCATGAGGGAAGGATTGGGTCACTTTCAATGATGAGGCTTGAAGGAAGTACATAGGTTGTTTGTGGATGAGCGTGTGTGTACGCGTGTGTGGATGTGTGCGTCTGACCTACTGAAACCAACTTTTTGTCCTCCAAATCCAAGGCCGGTTTTTATTTAGGAGAGTCACTAAAAGCAGGAGACATTTATTATGAATGTTTTCCCCAAAGGTCTGAAAAGGTGTGAAACATGACAGACAGAAAAGGTTAAAAGCCTGTCTTAAAAGTTTCATGTTTTGGTTCCATCCATTTCAAACATTCCCATCTCAGGTATCAGGGCACATCTTCACAGGACAATTGTGAACGCAGTCTTCTTGAGGTTTCTGGAAATATAAATGTCTTATCTGGGAGTTAACTGGGGTGAAGCTCAGGTGGCTCAGCAGGCTAAGGCTTTGGCCTAATGATCGGAAGGTTGTGAGTTCGATCCCTGGCTGTGGCTATGTGATGTTGTGTCCTTGGGCAAGGCACTTCACCCTACTTGTCTCAGGGGTATTATTGTCCCTGTACTTTCTGTAAGTCACTTTGGATAAATGCACCTGCTAAATGAATATTTATTATTATCATTTGTATTAACTAATTTATTAATCATTCCTATCATTTCGAATATGTATTTATTTATTTCAAGATGACTATGTACAGATCATCTTGGAGCAATGCTAACATGTTCAAATGTAGTGACTGGATTTGAGCTTATATATTATATAGATAAGCTCCCTTACACGTGTCCTTATACAAACCGCTCACGCACACAGCAACGTGTGTGAACAAGTTCAACCTTGTCTGGCTGATGGGATGCCTCTCTTGGCAACAGTCTGCGGCGTGGCGTGAAGAGCACTTTACAGGCCCAAAGACACAAATCAAACCTGAGCTCACACAAGCCTGTCTGGGTAAAAAGCTGATCTGAGATCTCACTGACAGGCCGGGGGATTGGAGGATCGATGATGTGTGTCCCAGCAGTAATAACCAACCAACAGCCAAAGAAAACGGCCGGACAAGAGACCGGGGCAAGGCAGACAGACCTGAGGCTAATGGAGAGGACAGAGAAGCCCATTGTTCTGTTAAAACCATAATAATAATACCTCATTTAGCAGACACTTTTATCCAAAGCAATTTACAGTAAGTACAGGGACATTCTCCCTGAGGCAAGTAGGGTGAAGTGCCTTGCCCAAAGACACAACATTACATAACCACAGCCGGGGTTCAAACTCACAACCTTCCGCTCATGAGGCCAACACCTTAACCCGCTGAGCCATCGGACTCCTCAACGCACAGCCTTGGCCTGCTCTTCCCTCCAAACCCTCCTGTAGGAAAACTTAGAGGACCAGCAAGTGAAGTGTCAGCGCAGCGACTAATGCGTGGTTTGGCACCAGTTCATTTATTTTTTATTTTATTTCTTCTGTTTATTTGACAATGTACAATGTACAAAAATAGAGCATACAAAAAGGTTCACAGTGTCTAAAAAAGGCAGTAATTCCTTTGAAATTGTAGATTTGATGGCCCGGGGGGGGGGGGGGGGGAAGAGTGAGGGAGGTGAGGGAGGTGGGGTGGTGGATCTTCAGATACTTTTCCTTTTCGTTTCGCAAGCGCTGCCAACCTTGGCGCAGGGCCGCACGCGTCGCTCGGACCCCTTGGTATTGCATAGTACGGGTCGGTGAGCCCTCGGCAGGGTGTGGACCACCATGCAACGCCGGGCCGTCCTGATGCGACCGCCGCTGAAGACCAAGATCGTCTATGTTCAATCTGTCCGTCTTTTGCCCCACCCCCCCGTCGATCTACACATTTTCACAGAAAGGAATGCGTGTTTGATCAAACAGACGCGCCCCCTGCCATCGAATCCTCCGAGAGTAGGGTGGAATGGAGACAGACAACACAATAGCTTAGCGTGTGTGGCTACTTGGGCTACTAAATGACTGGGTTCTGCTACCTCACAGGCCAGGAACATAGACCTCCACAGCACCGACAACACACACGTGAGGACCAAACCACCCACATCTTGGTCTGATATTTACCAAATTGATGTTTTCTTTTCTTATTTTTTTCTTTTCTTTGAAGAAAGCTATACAATAATCACTTTACAACATACAAACATGAGATTGGACACGTTCATAGAATAACAGCTTTGAACAAATAAATTCTTAGTTTGAACCGTTCAAAAACACGGAACACATGAATAAAAAAATTACGGATTTTGACGGCCTGCACATGGCCAGGTTCAGCATCAGTGAGCAGTTTCATCGTACCGTTAAGCTTGCATTTGGCTTGCAATCCAACAACAATTGGAATAGATCTGTAAGAGATTGAGGGGATAATTACCCATAATCCCCGCCCCACCCCCCAGCAACTCTCTCTTTCGCTTTTATTTTATTTATAACACCGAAGTGAACTTTAACATACAGTAGTGGTGACTTTCTAATCATCAGTCAATCTTCTTCCAGGCTTTGACAGGTACATGCGCACGGTCAACAAAACATCAACTATACTTCCCTTTGATTATAAAGAAACACACTGACAGAGGTTGTCGGACGTTGGTAAGGCGTACGCCTCCGCCAATCAGGATGCATGCTAGACTGCCAAGCATCCAATCACCTGAGGGGGTGATGTCACCCATGTGTCTTGGATGATGGAACTCATTTGTTGCGTTAGACCCCCATTCTCCTCTTCTGTGTACTCTTCATTCGTCCCTCCTGCTGCAGGTAGTGAAATGATTCAAACCTTTCTAGGGGCCGATGTGAGTTTCTGAGCCGCTCAATTGAAATCAATACCCGACTCACGTTATCAGGAAGAGAAATCCTGTACAGAGGGCCAAAGTCATGCAGGGTTTCAAAATAAAAGCAATGTGTTTGACAAAGCTTCTGAGTACGGTGTTCTGGAACAACATGTTCTGACTGACCGGTCAAAAGCAAAAGCGTTCACGCTGAAACGTGACGTCCAAAGTTTGTGTCGGCGTGTATGAAGTTTTTTTTTAACGAAATCTGTAAATCAGGTGTATGGCACAAACAGCACGTTCCCATTCCACCTGAATGATGGATGTAGCCTGCGGAACCACGACAAATTGCTGAGGTTTTTTTAGCACTGAATTATTCTTGGACTGGCGCTGTGACTGGACCGAGAACTGTACAGTTTGTTCTTGCGGATCAGAAAAATCACAGTTATGAAACGGCACAGTCATTATAATAAAACTAAAATAAAACAATAAAAGTCAGACCGGTGTTCAAAAAAAGAAATTCCTTTCAGACAAACCCGTTCATAATAGGTAGGCGTGTGAGAGATTCAGGTCCTCGAGGAGTGCGTGTGTGTGTGTGCGCACGTGTGTGTGTGTGTTCAGGGTTGTTGCTGAAGGTTTCCTGGGTCTCTGTGCCTCCAAATCCTGTTCATTCAAGCTTAAGGTCATCATCTGGGTGTCCACACGGGAGGCCAGAGGGGGGGCCTCAGCTGTGCATGTAGTTCCTGCAGGGGGAGTCTGGGTGGAAGTCGTATTTGCCCAGGGGTGTGGGATAGTAGGTGGTGGTGTAAACATTACCGGACGGGAGTGGAGAGTTGAAGAAATGACAAGTCTCGTCTGGGAGAAGGTTGTTCTTGTTCAGCGTCTGTGAGGACGACATGGAAATACCGAGAAAAAAAAAGAAGATCGGAAGGAGTTTGTTAGCAGGTTCAGACACACACTCACAGCTTCTGTGTCATCTGAAAGACTGTGTAGATTTTGTCATTCCCTAATTTACATTTATTCATTTGGCAAACGCTTACAGTACTTACAGTACCTACAGGGATATTCTCCCTGAGGCAAGTAGGGGGAATTGCCTTGCCCAAGGACACAACATCACATAGTCTTAGCCAGGGTTCGAACTCACAACCTTCGGCTCATGAGGCTAACGTCTTAACCCGCTGAGCCATCTGACTCCATCTGACTAATGGCCCCCTTCAAGTCTCATGTGACTTCGAAGAGGGTTTGATTGGCTGGGATGGCACAAATCACAGGACTGTCGTCTTGAGCGATCTCCCTTCTGCTCTCTCCTTTCCATTTCCTAATTTTATCCCCCATCCATTGACCCCCGTTCCTGTGTGCTCTGCGCTCCACACCGTCCCCTGGCAGACAGCAGCGCCCCTTAAACCCCCAGTCAGATCAATCGCACCCAGACGAACCGATGATCTCAAGAGACAGGGTTCGGACACCAGGCAGGCGCGAGCGGTCGATGGTAACCATGGCGAGAGACTCTCGAGTGGGCGAGGGAGGGAGGATGGGAAGACAAGGGGGGTGGGTGGGGGGAGGGCAGTGACGTGAGCTAATTGGCTCAGAGAGATCATTAATAAAGAGCAAGCTTCGAGAGCTGATCCGTCTCCTCCAGGTTAAACAGGCTAATGGAGGACATTAATAAAGGTAGAGACGTGTGGAGACGCCCACTTCAAAGATGTAAACTCAGAAGTCGTTCATTCAATACATCATTCTGATGTTCTAGACCTGGGTAGCAAAATCCTGCATGTCTGGAGTCTGGGTTGTGTGTCGGGTGGGTGGGAGTTGCTTATTTGGAAATAGCCAATCAGTTCCTGGCATGAGTAATCGCGCACCTAGAATTTGTTTGTATTTTGACTCCAAGCCGTGCAGTAAACGCAGTTAGAAAAGTGACCCATGGGTCTGGGAGAGGAGGGTTGGGGCGTTGAGCCCTTAACCCCACGTTCACACCAGACGCAAATCGGCGTCCCATCTGACATCCCAGATGCCCGACTTGAAAAATTGGGACTAATTTGTCACATCTGTCGGAATCGTCAGATTTCAAAATATCAAGCATTCCAACTAGACCAGGACAACTAGACCACCCCTCCTTCAAGAAAAGGCTCAAGACGCACTTGTGTCGTGAGTTCAACGGAATTTAGGAATGACTGCTGGACCTAATGTTCGTTTACCCCCCCAGGATTATAATGACTGAGGGACCTGTTGCCCAATTCTAACCTGCTTTTGAATGTTACTCGCAGTGAGGTACATTGTTATTGTTGCTTGCTTTCCTACAGGTACACCATTGCCCGTTGGAGATGTATGCCATATAATTGTAACTTGTTTGGCAAAATGTTCTTATAGCTCTTCCTTTTGGCACTTGTTTGGTTTCTCATGATGTATGTTTCACAATCGATAAACCTGCAATGTTTGGGGGAATATCACACTGCTATGATCAGTGACCGATGCTCTTTTGTAAAACTCTCTCTTGGAAGTCGCTTTGGATAAAAAATAAGAATCTGCTAAATGAATAAATGTAAACGTGAAATTTGACTGCCGATTTGCGTCCGGTGTGAACACAGCGTTAACGCCGAAGTGGTCAGGGTTCCCCCACCTTGAACTCCATGGGGGTGTACTTCTCGTTCTTTGGCGTGGTGTTGTCCTTGTAGCTGAGGTGGTTGGGCGTGCTGGGGTGGATGACGGCGGACTCCTGGGCGGGCTTGCGGAGCCTCTGGCAGTAGGCATACACCATGGCGGACAGCAGGACCGCCGTGAAGAAACTGGCCACGCCCACACCTACCAGGTGGATGAGAGTAAAGGCTGGAGGAACAGAGAGGGGAGAGAGAGAAATACAGAGAGAGCAGGGGAGAGAGAGCAGGGAAGAGAGAGAGAGAGAGAGCAGGGAAGAGAGAGACAGAGAGAGTGGGGGGAGAAAGAGAGAGAGAGACAGAGAGAGTGGGGGGAGAGAGAGAGAGATACAGAGAGCAGGGGAGAAAGATAGACAGAGAGAGTGGGGGGAGAGAGAGAGATACAGAAAGAGCGGGGGGGAGAGAGATACAGAGAGAGCGGGGGGGAGAGAGATACAGAGAGAGCAGGGGAGCGAGACAGAGAGCGGGGGAGAGCGAGAGACAGAGTTAACCTCTTGTAGCTACGGATGTGTACATGCGCTTTTCACCACCTTCTTTCAACAACTACGAATACAATGTATTTGTCACGGGGGTGCAAAGTGCTTATTGAAAAGGCTTGTGAACTATGATGGGGTAAGGACATTAAGAAGTGACAACGCCTGCGTTTAATCAACCAATCAGCTGTGGGGCAATGTGAGTGTCAGGGTGTGAAACCAAGGCGTCGTGAAAAGCAGATTCAATTTCAGAGTGTGTGTGTGAGGTAGGGGAGATGGATTGGAGGGGGACGGGGGACGGGGCCATGTGGTTTCTGGGGAGTCCCTAATGGATACCCACCGAAGGTGTCTATATGGTGTGTGTGTGTGTGTGTGGCCGTTTCCTCACCTCCACACTGCTTGTCGTTCTCCTGTCCTGGCAGAATGACTGGGGAGAGAATGAGCGAGAGTGAGACAAGGAAAACGAGAGAGATGAAGGGAGATTATCACCCTTCATCAACATCTCGTAGCGACACTACGGAACACTGTCGACACTGTCGCATGCAAGACGATGCGCTAAGATGTTGTCTTGCCGATGCCGCGCTACGCTGGTTGGCTGCTGTCAGAGTCTGACCTGGCTCTTCCAGAGGCTGACATGGACGATGCTCTGTGGCGTTGCCCCGGCACAGCCTGGCACCGGCCTCCGCGTCGTCGCAGTCCCGAGATCGATGCTGGAGCCCTTCCTCGTCGCACTCCCCCCAGTCAGACCAACCTACCCAGCCTGTTGGGAGAGGAGGGGGAGAGGGAGAGAGGGGGAGAGAGAAGGAGAAGAGGGGGGGAGGGAGGAAGGAAGAGGAGGAAAGAGGGGGAGAGACGAGGAGGAGAAGAGGGGGGGAGGAAGAGGAGAAGAAGAGGAGAGAGAAGGTGGGAGGAGTGAGGGGAAGGGAGGAGGAGGAGGAGAGAGAAGGAGGAGAGATGTGGAGGAGAAGGGAGGGTAAGAGGGGATTGGTAAGACAGAGAGATGAAAGGCCAGTTGAGAAAGAGTGCAGAGGATGTCCATTTATGTAACTTAAAGTCAAGTGACTTAAAAAATTGTCTTTTACATTTACATTTATTCATTTAGCAGACACTTTTATCCAAAGCGACTTCCAAGAGAAAGCTTTACAAAAGAGCATTGGTCACTGAGCATAGGGACGTGATATACCTCAAACATAGCAGGCTTATAGATTATGGAGACATACAACACATTCGCGTCCTACAGGTAGACTAGAGTCCGTCATTTGTAAAATACTCGGCTGAATGCTCTTATAGTTCTTCCCTTGGCACTTATTGGTTCTCACGATGTTTGTTTCATAATCTATAAGCCTGGTTTGTTTGGGGTCTATCACATTGCAATGCTCAGTGACCGATGCTCTTTTGTAAAGCTCTCTCTTGGAAGTCGCTTTTGTTCTGTGTCTACCCTCCCAGGTGTGTGTGTGTGTGCCTTCCCAGGTGTGTGTGTGTGTGTGTACGTACCTTCACAGGTGTGTGTGTTGCACAAGGCCTCCTCGGTGTGCAGGCCGATGCAGATGTCTCCGTCGTTGGCGGGGGCGGGGTTGCTGCAGGTACGCGTGCGCTGATAGTGCCCGCCCCCGCAGGTGGTGGAACACTGAGACCAGGATGACCAGCATGACCACGCTCCCCTCACTGAACCAACACACACACACACACACACACAGACATACACACACACAACATGCACACACACACACACATCCACACAGACACACACCCACACACACATCCACACACATCCCCCCCCCCCACACACACACACACCCATCCACACACACACACACACACACAGTGTAGCAAAATGAAAATGACACATACAGTCCCAAAGGAACATATCCAGGGCTTACAGTGTGAATAGAAAAGATTGGAAGAGGGTGCTTCTGGGACTTGTAGTGTCTGTGAGGGCCGTACCTGGGCAGGGCTGAGTGTTGCAGTCCTGGTACTCCACAGGGGACCCTGTGCAGGCGCCAGGGGGGCTGCCGTCTGCCGGGGTGGCACAGGTGCGTTTGCGGGTGCGGAAGCCCTTGCCACATTCCTGGGAGCAGGTGGACCATGTCTCCCATGGCGACCACCTCATGCCCTGTGGTAGGGTCAAAGGTCGGCCAGTCTTCACCAAGTCTTCAACCAGAGCTGTGGTGTGCAAACGTACACAGACACACACGCACACACACGAAATAGGTCACAGATCCACATCTCTTCATTACCCATGGTCCTTTGCGGGGCACAGATTGGCAAAGATGAACAATGAGTTTGTCTTTGAAGGAAGAAAAACCACGGAAGTCAATAATTCATCGGAATTATAATTCACACGACATCTCTACGTGTCGCCAAATCAGGGCAGCACAAATATTTAATCAGCGCAGTTGCTAAGCCAGACACCCAGATGAGGACCCCCACCCAGGGGGGCGGGGTGCGAGGGACAGGGGCTGCGTGTGTGCAACATGGCGTGATAACAAGAAGCCTAGCCGGTATACAACCTCCTAGCCTGACAAACCAACCAACCAACCCCCCCCCCCCCCCCATTCTAAACCCCCCCCACACCAACCCCCACCCAACTCAACCTCTGACAGCCCCCTCTCTTTTACACCCTCCTTCTGTCCTCGTTCTCTCTGCCATGTGCGTGCCTGTAGCGTGGGGCTGTAGGGTAGAGGGGGGCGGCGTGCGTGACTCACGGTCCTTCTCGCAGCGGGCCGCGCCGTCGCTGGGGCAGAGGCGGGTCTCCACCTTGCGCTTTCCCAGCTGCAGCTGGTGCGGGTCGGCCAGCAGGGCCCGGCAGCTGTAGCGGCTCCTCTGCTCCTGGCGGGCCCCGTCCTGGCTAACGTTCACCGGCGTCCAGGGGCTCCAGGGGGTGTTCCTCCGCACCTCCGGACATGCCTCCAGGTTACAGGCCTTGTATTCCTGCGGGGGGGGATATGGAGGGATAGATGGACAGACGAGATAGCCGGTGGAGGAGGAGGAAGGGGGAGAAAAGGAGAGAAGAGAGGAGGGAGTTACGGAAGTGTAGGAGCGATATCCGAGCCGCGTTTGATTGTGGGTCCGGTGGCTGAGCGGTAAGGAAGTTAGGCTGGTAATCGGAAGGTTCCTGGTTCAAACCCTAGGCCGTGCCGACATGACGTTGTGTCCTTGGGCAAGGCACTTCACCCTACTTGCCACAGGGGCGAACATCCCTGTACTTACTGCAAGTCGCTCTGGATAAGAGCGTCTGCTAAATGACTAAATGTCATAGTTCAAACAGTCCAACTGTCGGCTGAGTAGTGGCAGTGGGTTAGCGGTGTGTGTGTGTGCTGTACCAGGGAACAGCCAGGGCAGCTTGTCCCCTTCTCGCAGGTGCGGACCCTGGAATGGACCCCGCCTCCACACTCAGCACTGCACTTGGTCCAGGACCCCCAGGGTGACCATGTGACCATCTGGGGACACTGGATCTTCTCATTACACAACCTGGACACACACACACATTAGTAGGTTTAAACATAGAAGAAGAAGAAAAATTGAGGTTAGGTAAACGTTGTTGGGGGACTGCCTTTCTCCTGAGGGCTCACCTTTCCTCTCGGCCCTGTCCCACACACACGCGGCCCCCGTGACGGGGCGAAGGGTTGTTGCAGGAACGCTGCCGCACCTCGAATCCGATCCCACAGCTCGTGCTGCACTGGCCCCAGGACGACCAGGGGGTCCAGCCCCCGTTTCTGAGGAGGGGGGTCAGGAAGAGACAGAGGCCTTCAGAACCACAGAGATCGTCCACAAAGACACCGAACTTCACCCCCAAACCCCCCCCCCTGCATAAAACCTTGCTTTATTATTCAAAGTGCTTTAAATCGGGAGCTTCCCCGCTAATTTAATTTGGGCCGTCCTGTTAGACAGTTCAATCTGGGTGCTTGTTTCCATCCTGAGAGAAAGGGAGGTGAATAAGGGGAGTCGGGTGGCTGAGTGGTTGCGAGTTCGATTCCCGGCTCCAAGCTGTGGATACGTAGTGCCTCGGACTACTGAGAGAACACAGGATTCAACAAATTTTAGGATAATAATAATAATCTCATTAAGCAGACGTTTCATCTAAAGGGACTCACATTTTTATGAGTACGGGGACATTCTCCCTGAGGCAAGTAGGGTGAAGTGCCTTGCCCAAGGACACAACATCACATATCTCACCTTCAAGAGAAGGCTTAAAACTCACCTATTTAAATAATTTAATGGCACTTAGGAATAGTATGGCACTTCACATAATCTAATGTGCTTTAGAACAATCTGTTGGTCCCCATATGGTGACTTTCCAGTGTTGTTTGTTGTATCTCTTGCTTTATGTTCACAATTGTTGTGTTATGCATTTATAGTTCTTCCCTTGGCACTTATTGGTTCTCATGATGTATGATTCACGATCTAAAAAACCGACTGTGTTCGGGGTCTCACGTTGCTATGCTCAATGACTGATGCTCTTTGTAAAAGCTCTCTCTTGTAAGTCGCTTTGGATAAAAGCGTCTGTGTAATGTGTAATGTAAATGTAAAATTTAGCCACAACCGGGGTTCAAACTCACAACCTTCCCCTCACGAGGCCAACGCCTTAACCCGCTGAGCTATCAGAGGATGCGTCCCTGTCTGGAAGGGATCGGACCACACCTGCTGCTGAAGAAGCGAGCTGCTTGAGGTGGCCGCCATGTTGTTTTTCTAGTCACCTGGAGCAGTTGGCCACCTGCATGGTTGGGCCTTTGCAGGTCGCGCCCCCGCATTGGGGCGGCGGGCTCTCACACGACCGAGAGCGGCACACGCAGCTGCTGGTGCCCTCCCCATCGTCGTGGTTACACGGTTGCCATGGCGCCCAGGGACCGAAGGCGCCGTCCTGGGTCAAATTTCGCACCTGCGGCAAAAGGTGAGAATGAAATGGGAGTGCAGGTTTTCTGATCTTGAAATTGATGGATGCGGACTGGCGTGTGTGTGGGTGAGGGTGCGTGTGTGGGTGTGTGTGTGTATGTGTGTGTGTTGGTGAGGGTGCGTGTGTGTGGGTGAGGGTGCGTGTGTGGGTGTGTGTGTATGTGTGTGTGTTGGTGAGGGTGCGTATGTGTGGGTGCGTGCGTGGATGTGTATGTGTGCATGTGTGGGTGTGTGTGGGTGTGTGTATGGGTGTGTGTGTGTGCGTGTGCGCACATGCGGGTTACTCACTGGACACGCAGTGATATTTTGGCTCCATTGGCTCATGTTGGAGCTGTCCTCAATGGTGGTGCAGCGTCTCTGTTTGCGGTCCCAGCCACAGTAGGGGTCTCTGGCATCCAGGCACAGCCTAAAGACCCACCCCAGCACACAGACAGCAGTCAGCTAGGGCCCCCTTCGCCGTTCAACTCCTCGTATCACAACATGTTCAGGCAACTAATAGCATTACGGTATGTAGGCCTATTTGTATTTGTTTAAGAAGTGTCAACAGTATACACAGTGGGCACTTCTGTTAGCCCGGTGCTAGGGTCCGTCAGCAGAGAAATGTTTAGAAAAGTCTAGAAAAAAAGTGTGAATGAGAGGAAGCTGTCACAGATAAGGGATCCCCAACCCCCCAACCCCCCAGCCCCCCAGCCCCCCCCCGCGGCCCCCAGAGGTGAGGCTCCAGGACGGCTGGGCAAACGGAAACCAGGCCCAGGTCAGGGCCGCCCCGCTCCCCCTGCCGCCAGTGAAAGGGGTCCTCTCTGCAGCCGACCCTTGTTTGTTTATCTGAGGTCGAGAAAACAGGTTCCCCCCCCGGAGATGCGGAGGATGAGGGCCCTCTGGAAGGTTAGCGCACGGGGGGGGCGAGGGTGGGAAGGCGGGGGAGATGTTGAAAACACAAGCTGCTCCCTGTCAGATCCATGCAAGTCAAGGGTTGAAGGGCCTGGTGAGGGTCTTGGGAGAGTGGAGAGAAGGGGGGGGAGGGGTGAAAGGATCTTTTCTGAGCGCCGTTTCCCTCCCCTTTGCCGGGGCTGCGAGAGGGGAGCGTGACACGTGCCTCCCCGGACCTGTCAATCAGTCTCCATCTCCCTCCTTCCCCCAACCCCCTGTCAATCCACCGGCACGGTGGAGACAGCCAATCGTAGAGGAGCTGAAGTCCGCCGAGAAAGACCGCATCAGAGAGAATGAGAGAGGCGAGGGTCGAGTTTTGGACTGGATCATCTCAAAGCGGACAGACAATCAATACATCCATCTTGCTCCAGGGTCTGGGAGAAGATGATGGCTAGCAGTACGCGCAGTAAACTCCCCCAACGGAGCCAAATGGTCCATGGGCACCTGCAGAATCTAAACATTGAGTCTTTATAGTTGTTGCCAAGTTGTTGCCTTAGTAGTTTGGGAAGGAAACTCCCCTACAACATAGTTAGTGTGAACCGCAGGGAGTTGGTTGTATCTGGATTTTCAGGCCCAGCCAACCATTCCCGTTAACTCTTGTAGCACAGACTTGCAGATATCTCACACTGGTCAGGGCACACAGAGAGAGGTGGAGAGAGAGAGAGAGACAGCGAGAGGGAGAGAGATAGAGAGAGAAAGAGAGAAAGGTGGAGAGACAGAGAGAGAGAGAGAGAGAGAGAAGGAGCGAGAGAGAGAGAGATACAGAGAGGTGGAGAGAGAGAAAAAGAGAGACAGAGAGGGGTAGAGAGCAAGAGATAGAGAGATAGATAGAGACAGAGAGAGAGAATGAGGGGAGTGACCAAAAGAGATAGAGATAGATAGAGACAGAGACAGAGAGTGAGGGGAGAGACCAAAAGAGGAGCCTCTTCGTCAAATACCCTCTAGAGAACAGACCCCTCTCTCCTTAAAAAGAACAGGGCTTCCTTCAAAAGGTTATGAAGTGTAATGTGTGCTGTCAGACAGCAGCTGTTAAAGTTGCCTGTTCCGGTACATCCTCCCTGTTATCATCCCTGGGAGATAGGCTGGGGTTATTTCACTGTGTCCTCCACCCCTGTCCTCCTTCTATCTCTACTCTTATCAGCAGTGTTCAAACGCTGAGGCAGGAATCCAAATGCACTGAAGACCAGGACAGGGATGATTAGTATTCTGCATAACGCACAGGCCGCCCATAAATACCCCCAGCGATCAGTTCCTGATAATCAGGGTTAATATCAGCCCGGGCAGCTGGCAAGGGGGGGGGCGGCCCCTACCTGCTGGGTTCCACAGCACCACGCTGGCCCGCTGGAGACACAACACCCATAAATACTAGGATAAGGGCCAGGGTGGAGGAGGGGGGGAGGAGGCTGGAGGCCACAAACACCCCAATAAACCCCCCCATCCCCCTTCCTTTTGGGGGGATGGCGGGAAGCACTACCCCCCCCCCCGCTTGCACTACTCCAACCCTGCCCGCCACCCCTCTTACCTCCCCCATCCATTTCCTAATCCTACTCCGTGGTGAATTTAACGACAGAAAGCAACAAAGCGCCTCTTTGAGCCGTCGGAGGGGCACACAAGTAGACGGACTTGGCGGGTAACTACCGTGGATTATGGGATTATTCTGGATGGTTACCGCGCTGCGCCGGGACGCTCTCAGTTGTTCAGTTAATATGCATGCGGTGCAAGGTGGGGACTCACTGTACACACAGTAACATGGTTCTGATAGATTCATTACTTGGATTATTAGTTCCGGAGGGGTGGAGGTGGGCTGTGTTACTCTCTAAACCATAAAAAAAAACTTCAATTCATAAATCTCAGTCTGGCTACCGAGGTACAAATGCCTCCAGACACGCACACACACTGCGAGCCCAGCGTGTAATTACAGTGAACATAAACCAACAGGCACACTGGAGCCTTTCACAGGTTTGCAAGGGCCTCTCGCTACGTAGCGCTCAAGGCCAGCGTTGAACTTCCTGCGTTGAAAGTTCCTGTCAGAGAGTGCCGGAGGCGGCGTCCTGTGGACAACGTCTCCATCGACGTAAAACAACCAGTCACAGACCTCAGACCCGTCAGGCCCTGGCAGGATCCTTCCAACCCATCCTCCGTTCCTGCACTCTCCAGAAAAACTAAAAGAAAAAAAGAATAACCCCCTCTGGTACCCCCTCTGTCCACCTCTCTCTCTTCTCTCCCTCTGCGTTTCCGTTGCTCCATTTGCCGGGGTGGGGGCGGAGGTGGGGTGGGGGGATAGGCGCTGCCAGGCGGGTGTGATGGATGGCAGAAAGACGCGGTGGACGGTGCTGCAATGCGCCAGCCGTCTCCCCCCCTCCGAACGCGGGCAGGAGCGACGCCTCCCCCCCGCCGGGCTCTCAGGAGAGAGAGAACAGAGGAGGTAGGCGAGCGACGTTCTGACAGGGGGGGGGGGGGCAGCGTTGTGTGTTACGTTGTGTGTAACGTTCTCTTCTCTAGCACCCCTGATTCTAATGACTGGGTTGTTATCAAGCTCTGTAGAAGCCTGATGATGACCATTCATTAAAATCAGGTGAACATCTAAAACTGGCATGAAACTGGCCCAGGACTGGACACCCGTAATGACCTAGCCATTTACATTGCAGTCATTTAGCAGACACTCTTATCCTGAGCGACTTACAGAAAGTACAGGGACATTCCCCATGAGGCAAGTAGGGCAAGTGCCTTGTCCTAGCACACAACGTCATGTTGACCCAGCCAGGGTTCGAACCAGGAACCTTCTGATTACCAGCCCGACACCCTAACCGGCTGTGCCATGACTCCCATCTAGCCCCAAGAGGATGTAGTGGGAGTGAGATGGCTCAGCGGGTTAAGGCGTTGGCCTCATAATCTGAAGGTTGTGACGTAAAACCCCAGCTGAGACTATGTAATGTTGTGTCCTTGGGCAAGGCACTTCACCCTATTTGCCTCAGGGAAAATGTCCCTTAATGTAAGTCATTTTGGATAAAAGCATCTGCTAAATGAGGTATTATTATTAAGTAGTGTATAGGTGTGGGACTTAAGTCAACCATGAGGCAAGTTTAAAGTATGTATCAATACAGGCGTAGAGGAAGGTTTGATAAAGGAAACCGTGTAGGAGTGAGTGTTGAGGTCATACCGTTCAGTCTTATAACTGGAGCACCGCTC
Organism: Protosalanx chinensis; assembly: GCA_030340685.1. NCBI lineage: Eukaryota > Metazoa > Chordata > Actinopteri > Osmeriformes > Salangidae > Protosalanx > Protosalanx chinensis. Next base: position 5,213,939 of record CM059333.1, read on the forward strand.
CAGAGGGATCTTTAACACTCTGTCATTCAGGCCCACAAACAAGGACCTATCGCTGTGCAGGATTTGCAGGCTCTTTATTGGCTCGATCACACCATCAGGCAGGAGCCTCATTTCCTCCAGGTAGCACCCCTGCAGGCTCTTATTGGATGTGGAGAGGGCCTTCAGGATCGTTCCGTATTCTGATTGGACAGACAGACAGACAGACAGAGAGAGAGACAGAGAGAGAGAGAGAGAGAGAGAGATGGAGAGAGAGAGAGACAGAAAATAAGTCATCAAGTGTCTTTGTAAATAACTTCTCATTTTCTCTTCTGCTCAGTCATCCCTAACTCTACCCCCAACCCCCGGTGACTGACCGGTGCCGATGTACATGACGTGGTACAGGGTGTCCTGGCCCTGGACGATGTCCACCACCAGCTTGGAGAAGCGGATGTTGTCCTGGGTGAGCAGAGGGTCCACGGAGACAGGCTGGACCACGTCGCTCATGAGAAAGAGGCGCTGGGCGTCCTGCAGGCTGCGCTCTGTCAGGTTCTCCCCTGGGCCATGCTCCTCCAGGGTCCCACACTGAGGGAGGGGGGGGGGGTAGTAGGAGGAGCCAGAGAGAGACAGAGGGAGAAAGACAGGGAGATGGAGAGAGAGGGAGAGAGACAGAGAGATGGAGAGAGAGAGACAGAGAGAGAAAGAGAAAGAAAGACACACAGAGAGAGAAAGACACAGAGAAAGACACAGAGGGAGAGACACAGAGAGAGACAGAGAGATAGAAAGAGAGACCAAATAAAAGGGGGAGAAGACAGAGGAAAGAGAGAGACGGAAGAGAGTTACTGTGAGCAGTTTCTCCATAAACGTTCTGCTCGCTTTACTGATAAGGGTGAGAGGGAGGTAAGGTAAGGGTGTGTGGGGCGGGCGGACGGGGGGGGCTTGGATGAAGGCCTACCTGGAAGTTGGGGATGGGGTTAGGGGTGGACAGCCAGCTGGTGCGGGGGTTCTCCTGGTAGCGGAAAGGTCCATTGAAGGCCTGGGTGATGGAGCTGAGGTTGTAGGCGCACACAGCCGAGGCAGAGATACTGTTGCTGGAAAGACAGAGGAAGGACTCATTAAAAAATGCATTTGCAACCTCTTTCACGTACTTCCATGGAAACTAACCTATCAAGTCTGTAGTGACTTGACTAGTCCAGATTTCTTTCTTTCATGGAGGCTAAGAGCTAAGGCCGTTTAGCATTTCCCTGTGACATTCTGGTTATTTACTCTTCGCTAAAATAAGCATTTAACCTTATGTGACTTGACGCACACACACACACACACAAAGGCTGATTAGGGCTGGACAGGTTTTGCAATCAGCCATGTGCATCGGGCTTATACACCTTAAGTGTTTCTCAGTCACAGAGAAACATCCTGGTTGTCCTCCAGGCCTCTTTGTCCCCAGAGGACCGGCTCTTCTCTGAGGTACTGTTCTGCTCCGGCGCTCTTCCAAGGGCACAGAAGAAGGGCCGGCAGACAGGCTGATTTTCACTTCCCCCCCTTCCCATCTCAACATTTGGGCAGACAGCTTGAAATTACCCCAGAGGATTGCCTCTCTCTAGCTCGGGACTTCCTCTGTAATATGTTTCACAGTATCAATGAAAGCACGGAGCCCAGCGGGCTGGTGGTCGGCTGGCGTGCAAATAAAGGTCTGGAATACGAGGGCAGCGTGAGGAAGACAGTGGAAGAGCGGGAGGGTGACGGTGGCTCTAGCGGATTGGATGGCTCATAGCTTGCTGTAAATATGATGTATCGTAGCTGCACTTGACAGTCACACATGGTCGCTGCATGAAAACAGATGTTTTTACAGCTGGGAGCCTGGCTGTTTGTGTGTGTGTGTGAGATTGCGTGTGCGTATTTTGGACTGTTAGTGAGAGTGTGTGTATGTGTTTGCCCTACTGTGTACATACTCCCCACCTGTAGTATACTGTATATTCACCCTCATATTTTTTATATCTTTCTTATTCTATCCTTCTGTATAGTTGTATTGTTATTTTTTCCTCCAACGGTTTATTCTTTAAAATTATTAGTATAAGATACTTATTTTTATTCAAGTTCCATATATGTTCCTTGTTCGCCCTATCCTGCCACAGTAAATTCCATGTCCGTGCAACTTGCGTGGCGAATAAAACTCAGATTCTGAGCGTGCGTGCATGCATGTCCCAACTCACACGTTGGTGGTGAAGATGCCGTAGATGAGGTCCTGCTCGGGCAGGAAGAAGGTGCTCTGCAGCTCGTTGTAATAGAAGGGGATCTCCCCGGAGCGGGAGCAGTTGAGCCGGGCCTTCATGAAGGTGGTCCAGGTGTCCTCCAGCAGGAAGCGGCCCCCCACGTCGTTCTTGCAGACGCGCGCCACCCTCGAGAACACCGTCCGCCCGCAGTCGTGCTCCACGGCGTTCTCCCTCAGGAAGAAGTAGGTGAAGAGCCCCACCTCGTAGACGGACACAAAATGAGGATCTAGGCCCGGGGCGGAGCAGGTGGAGGAGGAAGAGGAGGAGCAAGAGGAGGAGGAGCAAGAGGAGGAAGAAGAGGAGGAGAAGCAAGAGGAGGAGAGGGAGGAAGAGGAGGAGCAAGAGGAGGAGGAAGAGGTGAGCAGAAAGCGGAGGAGTTGGAAGAGTAGGAGAAAGTGGAGGTTGAAGGTGAGGTGGAGAAGATATGGGGCATGTTAGACATAAGGTATACCTAATACTGCAGATAATGAAAGAAACGTTTGAATTGTTTTCGTGTGTTTGGTAGGTACAGTCCGTGCTCAAGAGTCCTGTAGACTATTAGCAATGACGTTTTTTTAACGAGTTAAAAGTGTAACACATACATCGTTTTACATTATCACCGTAATTATTGGACCTAAAAGCTGTTGCCTGTTGCCGGGGAGATGGCTTTCTTTACCGTTCAGCCATTTCGAGTTGTATTGGGCGGTGCGCAGAGGAGGCATGTTGCCAAGGCTACGGTAGATGACAGGGTCTCGACCGGAGAAGTCGATGACAGTGGCAGCGTACAGCTCGCCCTTGTCTGTCACCATGGCGGTGGAGTTGTGGCGGGGGTCATAGGGACACCGTGCCACCCCATTGACCGTGTCTACCACCCGGCTGATGTTGCCGATCTGAGGGAGAGAGAGAGAAGGTATCACAATGTAAATTAACTGTCTTGGGGTGTCGAACTAACATTCCCCCGGCATCTAACTTTAGCAATCTCACCACCCCTCCACACCTACCCACCTCACACCCCAACCTCAACATCCGTATAGCTCACAGGTGTCAGATCCTGGTCCTCGAGGGCCACTGTCTAGATGTTTAGCACACCTGACTGATGGGGATTTTATTAAGCCTGATAATGACCATTTCATTTGAATCAAGTGTGCTAGAGCAGGAAAACATCTAGAACTTTCAGGACAGTGAATAGGTGATAGTGATATAGGTCAACTCTTACCTACCCCCACATCTCCGACCCACTCCAACCAGCCCAAACTCCAACCCCCATCCATTCACCCAGCCCAGCCCAGACCCATCGTCCACCCAGCCCAGCCCCACCCTCCACCCTCCACCCAGCACCGCACCACCCACCCACCCTCCACCCAGCCCAGCCCCACCCTCCACCCAGCCCCACCCACCCTCCACCTAGCCCCACCCACCCACCCTCCACCCAGCACCGCACCACCCACCCACCCTCCACCCAGCCCAGCCCCACCCTCCACACAGCACCGCCCCACCCACCCTCCACCCAGCACCGCCCCACCCACCCACCCTCCACCCAGCCCCACCCACCCTCCACCTAGCCCCACCCTCCACCCAGCCCAGCCCCACCCTCCACCCAGCCCAGCCCCACCCTCCACCCAGCCCCACCCCACCCTCCAACCAGCTCCACACCATGCTTCACCCAGCCCAGCCCAGACCCATCGTCCACCCAGCCCAGCCCCACCCTCCACCCAGCACCGCACCACCCACCCACCCTCCACCCAGCCCAGCCCAGCCCCACCCTCCACCCAGCCCAGCCCCACCCTCCACCCAGCACCGCCCCACCCACCCTCCACCCAGCACCGCCCCACCCACCCACCCTCCACCCAGCCCCACCCACCCTCCACCTAGCCCCACCCACCCACCCTCCACCCAGCCCAGCCCCACCCTCCACCCAGCCCAGTCCCACCCTCCACCCAGCACCACCCCACCCACCCTCCACCCACCCTGGCCCCTACCTGTCTGGTGGTGCAGACGGGCGTGAAGGCGTTGGTTCCACAGGTGAACAGTCTCCTGCCGCTGATGAGCAGCACCCGGATGTAGTTCTGACACTCGTCCTGCAGACGGGATCCAGGAGGTCAACAACCCAACCTAGCAGCTACAAACGGCTCCCCCAACACTGTGAAGGCCCGCAGAGCAGCCTGCAGCGGTGATCCTTACCTCAGCTTTCCCTTTACTCTGACACGAGCGCCTGGTGTCTTCATCTGGACGCCATTCCGTCGCCTGAAACCCAAAGATGAGCCGAGATGTAAAGCAGCTGGGAGATCTGGCCTCGTCAGATAGGCGGGAATAACGCAGCTCTCTAACAACATTTTACATCGAGTCATTTAGCAGATGTTCCTATCTTTACAGTAAGTACAGGGACATTCCCCTCGAGGCAAGTAGGGTGAAGTGCCTTGCCCAAGGACACAACATCACGTTGACACAGCCGGGGTTCGAACCAGGGACCTTCTGATTACCAGCCCGACTCGGCCACCTGACTCTACAATCCTGCATTATCTTCCTCTTTCAAACATGATATGAGTCTGCATTAACATGTTCCTTTCTCCACAGAGGGACATATTTTATTTTCGAGGGCTGGGCTAAGGGTCACAGAATTAGCCTGTTCAAACAAAAACTGTTTACGCATAACAATGTAATTTGCATATGAATGTAATCGCAGGTTCTTGTGTTACTTGTCAGCAATGCCGCCACCTTTCTGTGGCCCCATTAACAAATGACAGCACCGCTGATCCTTTCAGCTCACTCACTTGGAACTAACACCTACAGATACTGCAGTCTGCAATCGATGAGCCAGACCAGGACAGTTTCTATGTACCTAGCGTCGTCCTGTCAGCAACCACTAACGTTTACAGCCTTTACTGTATATTCTGCAAGAGCAATACTTGTAAAATTGAATAGTCTGTACATAATAACCCACACTGCAGTTAAATTGTGAATATTACACACTACAACCCCTAGTAGAAGTATGTATGAACCTCTATCAGCAGGGTTGTATCTCCAACCATCTATGTCCTGTGTATTTTTCCATTTTAAGATCCGTATATATTGTATCCCAGCACACTATTTTGATCCCAGCCTTTACCCCTTGTGTGCATTCACTTACTTATTTTACCCCCATTCCTTTATCCCTGTGTGCACCCTTCTAATATTTTACCTCACACCCTTACCCCTGTGTGCTTTGACGAGAATGTGTGCCGTTGTTACTAAAGAGTTTCCCCGCTGGGATTAATAAAGTATTCTGAATCTTCAGGTACTGAGTGATCCATCATTAAAATGAACACCGAGGAACAAAGATGGAGTTTCTGTTGCCTGTCATCATAACTGCAATTTTTTTTAAAGGAACCAAATGTATAATTTATATTTGGTTGTCAGAACTTCAAATCCTTTGAGGGGTTTTAGAATAACGGGACTATAAACTGAACAAAATGTCAGCATTTATGAGAGAAATATAATAATAATAAAGCCATTAAGTTATTTGACAAATGCCACACAAAATGACTGGCGTTGGAAGTAGTGCCAATTTAACATAAAAAAAAAGAAAAGTGAAGAAAAGCAAAGAAATCTGACTGGAATGTGAACTTATCAAGATCCTAAATCCTTCTCACAAGCCCATTCTTTTGGTACCAAGTGCATCGTTCATGTCTGTGGCGTGGAGTGAGTTTCACTCTGCCATCTCCTTCTCATTCAGACTTCTCTGAGAGTCAAAGCCCAGCCTCTCTCCCACTAACGCCTTCCCTCGGTCACCCTTGACAACGCAGCTCGCTCCCATTCAGACAAGGTCAGCACAAAGAGAGAATGAGTGAGGAAACAGAAAAGGCTGGTTTGCATAATAGCATTGTGCCTCTTTTTGGCACGGTGTGATTAAGGTGTCTTTTTATCCATGGTTCCTTGGTTCTGATGCGCCGCAAGTGGGCTGCCAGGGCAAAGCTGCAGATCACATTCTACGCCTGGTACAACCCCCGCCCCCAACCCGCTATACCCACTGATCGATGTTTTTAATTGGTTGGAGAGCCTCAAGTTGAAAAGAAACATGCTACTGGTGGCACGTCAAGAATAACACCTCTGCTTCCAGTCCTCTCTCTCCTACCCCCCCACCCTCTCTCTCTCTGCCTCTCTCTCTCTCTCCTTGTCCTTCCATCGGATGATGGACTGAGCAGTGTTCTATAGAACAGAGTCAATCCAACGACCCCTGCTCAATGAAGAGGTCATTCTCAGGGTTGCATTTTCAAGGTCCCGGCAACAGTTACGAGATTTGGTGTGTGTGTGGGGGGGATTAAATGAATAAAAATCTAGAAATTCCAGCACGATGTGGATCTCCTTTATCTGGAATGATCATGCTGAAATTTAGCTGAAAAATAACAAAATATATTTAGGACATTTTACATTTATGCCGCTTTTCCACCGCAAATGTAGCACGACTCGACTCTACTCGAATGACTCGGTTCGGTAGTAAACACGGGTGGTTTTCCACCGCAAATAGTACCGCAAATAGTACTTCCTGGTCGTCGGCGAAAGGGGCGTGACGTAGGCCGTGACGTAGGCCGTGACGTATTTTGGTACGCAACGTAAATAACACCAACGCAACCCACAAGTGGACAGAGACCTATTATTAATTTTAGCCATGTTGACAAACTTGTCTTTTGTAAATTATCTGACTTTTAAAAAGCTTGTAGACTGTTGGTGTAATGGACTGTATCTGATAGTAATAAGTATTAGCTGCGGCGCTGTTGCTTTAAGTCGCTCTCGTGACTTCGTCACACTTTCTGGCCAATCAATGGCCGGCCGTCTGCCGACGTCACCTTTTAGCCCGACTCAGCTCGCTTGGTACCTAGAGCGAGAAGGTACTAAAAAAAGTACCCGCTAGCAGGTACCAGGTACCATGGAACTGCGGTGGAAACGCCAAAAGTGCGAGTCGAGTCGAGGCGAGCTGATACCATGCAGTGGAAAAGCGCAATTAGAGTTGAATGATCGAATTAATTATAGATCTGTGATCATGTGGCATGCTTAAATGACACTCTAGACAGTGGGGGGTCGTTAGCGTAGTTCAAATTCAGTCCAAAACATCCTGACCTTTCATTTAAAAATATCAGAAATGCTGCACTTCTTTTAAAAAAAGACCAGTGAAAGTCCATTAAGAGTCCATTACAGACATCAAACCGGTGAGTGTTGAGGGCCGATGTTAGAGGTAAGTTAGAGAGAGAAGAGAGAAGAGGAGAAGAGTGCTGGGGGTTAGAGGGAGCAGAGAGAAGAGGAGAAGAGTGCTGGGTTAGAGGGAGCAGAGGAGGGCCAGGTTAAGCCGCCTAAACCCCGTCCATGTGTGATGTTTCTCCAGGCAAACACCAATCAGCTCTTGCAAACCCCAAACTTTGTTTACATTCCAGCCGACTGGCCTGGTGAGACCCTGTCAGCCCTCCCTCCCTCCCCACAGTCCTGTCTAGTGCCCCCCTTCCCCCCCGCGTTCCCCCATTTGCTAACAGGCAACAGCCGCATGCGAAAATGGAACCATGTGCTTGTTCTCATAGAGTACGAGTATAGCTTATGTCATCAGAATCCGAAGAGCGATGACTCAGCAAAGATGAGCTCACCTGTAGAAGAGATGCGTTGCTCAGACTCAGCCTGAAGAGGTAATTTCTATTTTCGGGAGAGAAAGAAACAACGTTTTATGCGCACGGCCGTTCATTTTGAGTTGAACGTAAAAAGGAAATGGGTCTGTTACCTGGCTCCCACAATGAGCTGGTTCCTGGTGAGGTCCAGGGCCAGCTGGGAGAAATCCTTCACACCGGGACGGGAGAAGCCGGAGATCCAGGGACTCAACGCTGGAGGAGAGAAGGTGGTGGAAAGGAAGGAGGGATGGAGAGAGAGGGGGGGGATTAGCCAAGAAAAACCTTATTTGGGATTAGTTAAGAACAACAACAGCAGAACAAACGGCCCCTGGCTCAGGCCCTCATCCCAGCACTCCCCTGACCTGTGTTTTCACAGATGTGTGAAATCTCTCTCCACCTGGTGGTCTACCTGGTCTGGGCTGGCGGCCAACCCCCACCCTACGTACAGCGAGGGCGATCCCCCAAGCCTGGCTGAGACTTGCCTGAGAGCAGCCTAGAGCCCCCCCCCCCCCCCAAGGAGCCCATAATCCCTGGCTTCACCAGAGTTGCTGGACGCTTCAACCGACACCGATGATGTTGACACGTCTACATCGTATTGACACATCTGTGGTACATCATTGAGATAAGTAGGTCTCTACTCCTGTGCGTTGCCAACGCTAAATCAAAGGCTGCCTCGGCCCGCCTCCCCAGTGCTGAAACGTGGCGGCCATGTTTTCAGAGGCTAACGCTAGCCTGTTTCACGGAGAATGGGGAGTAAGGTCTTGGAGGGATAATAATACCTCATTTAGCAGACACTTTTATCCAAAGCAACTTACATTACAGTACAGGGACATTCTCCCCTAAGGTAAGTAGGATGAAGTGCCTTGCCCAAGGACACAACATCACATAGCCACAGCTGGGATTCGAACTCACAACCTTCCGATCATGAGACCAACACCATAACCCGCTGAGCCATCTGACTCCCTGGGACGGATCTAGTAAAAAGAGGGGCTTCATAAACACGGGCTGAGCTTAATGTAACTCGACAGCCGGTCAAAATAAGCCGTCTCCCAGGCCCTCATCAAATCAGGCTGTCTGACTGGCAAACCAAAACAGTTTAGACTAGCACCGCCTGCCCAGGCGCCGAATGAAACGATGGCAGAGATGAGACCAGAAGCGGGAAAACAAAACAAATCCAATCTCAAACTGAGCCGTTGGATTACTGTAACCATTCCCAGGTAACCAGCCATCAGTCCTATTCCCATGATCTAGACCACGGGTGGGCAATTCCAGTCCTCGAGGGCCGCTGTTCTGAAGGTTTTAGATGTTTCCCTGCTCCAGCACACCTGATTCTAATGAAGGGTCGTTATTAAGCTCTGTGGAGGTTTGCTGGAGCAGGGAAACATCTAAAACCTTCAGTACAGCGGCCCTCGAGGACCGGAATTGCCCACCCCTAGTCCTACACGAGGAAGGCAGGGGTAGAATATGACTCCTATTCAAAAGTGCCATCTACACGGTGCTTGGTCTAGTTCCCATTTCATTGTTGTCGTACAAACGCAACAGTCACAAGGGTGATCGCTGGGTAGGTGTGCCCACAGGGTGACCTTTGCGGAAGGGAGAAGCTATTAGTCAGCAGGACCTTTACTGAAATTCTGACACCTCTCAAAAGCAGATCTGGCTCAGCCTCCATAAAATGGTCCCCACTGAGCCTTAGGTACGAACAGTTCCACATCGTCAATCTCCCCCCCGAAATGTGAAATTACAGCCTGCGAAAGGTCGGAGCCACTAAATGTTTTTGATAATGTCGATATTAAAAATGAAACATGGAATAGGAATATCTGAGAAGAAGATTTATTTGACTTTAAAGACACACCCGACACCAAGTTAATTTAAACTTTTTAGACTCCATGCCGACGGACTGTTAATCACTTGTCTGGATTCATGAGCAGACAGGATGATAGGGATGCATTTCAGACTCGCAAGCCTACGGGCCACTTTGCGATGACAGATTTCAAGACCCGCACATTTGATTGGCAGCTTCCTGACAGGAAGTTTCAGCAGGCTGACAGTGGCAGTAATTTCCTTTCTCCTCGCCCTTTGACCTTAGAAAACTGTGGGGAGCAGAGGTCTGAAGTCCTCACTCTCACTTTGAGACACATCCAGATGGTCTCTGAGTCTCTCTCGCTCTATCGCTCTCTCTCTCTCAATCCTGCTCTTTCTCTCGCTCTCTCTCTTTCTGTTCTTCCTCTCTTTCTCTGATAACAGTACCGTCATCCCCCCCCCCCATCTAAAATGCTCTCTATTTCAGTCCAGCTGGGTCTCTGTCGTATATCCCTGGCCATTTTCTAGCAGAGTGCTTCGTACCCGCCAATCTATCCCTGCAAGTGCACTCTGACAATGGAGACAGGACAAAGGGTTCCTGAAAAGGAAATGCTAACGCTGGCGAAAAAAAAAGGAGTGAGATATGGGATGGATGAGGAAATTGCAGCGAACGAGTGGAAGAGAACAAACAGCTGTGGTGAAGAAATGGGACAGTGGGCACCTGGCGTAGAGTTCTGGCTACAGAGCAGTTCCTGTCACAGAAATGTTCCTACTTCAGAACAGAGCTTCCGCTTATACATGTAGAGGGGTGGTTTTAACGACCGAAGAGCCTGTGTTGGAGGAACGGGCGTGCCTGTGTTTGGGTACGGGCTCGGGCTCACCTTGGAACGAGACGACGGGGTGCTCCTTCCTGGTACAGTGAGGTACAGGGGGAGAGGGGCCAGGCAAAGGCTGCTGGCCCAGACACAGGGGCAGGGAGATGAGGAGCAGGAGCCCAGAGGGGAGAAACAGGGTCTCCCACAGGGTTGTTGCCATGGCTGTGGGACCGACCACACTCACACCTCTAACTGCTCCTTGGGACAGACCTGTAGGGGGGAGGGACAACTTTGAATGCAGAGAACATAGCCAATGACACGCCATTGATACAAGCTGACGACCAATCATTTTTTGACTAGAAAAAAAGAACGCTTGACGCAACAGACGTCCATAAAATGGATTTCGGCTTAAGAAATGTAGCACTCTGAGAGTGCGAGATAGGGCTTCTCCTGTTTATGTCTCTTTCAAATCAGACCTAGAAAATGACTAGAAACATTATAATTGTACATTACATTATAATTTTTTCATTTAGCAGACGCTTTTATCCAAAGCGACTTACAAGAGAGCATTACAAAAGAACGTCGGTCACTGAGCATAGCAATGTGATAGACCCCCAAAATTGCAGGTTAATGGATTATGAAACATACATCGTGAGAACCAATAAGTGCCAAGGTTATTTGAGTGAGATCAGGACTAATTTCTGACCTCTGACCCGATGACCTCTGACTTCTGCCCTGCACTAAGTCCAGTGTTGACCATTGGGGTGTGACCTGGCTAGTGTGAGTGACACAGAACAGACTCGTAGTAACTGATGACCAGAGCTACACTGATGAAGGGAGATTATCCAACAAAAGGTCAAAAGGTTACGACAATAAAAAGGTCAACTCAAACCCCAAACCCAAGCAAACCAGTCAGCAGATAAGCAACAATGAGTATTTAGGCGTAGATGGACACAGGTTAAGGGCAGTGTGTGTGGTTCATAGGTCACGATTCCACCAACTTCAAGACCGCAGACTACCAGCTAGACTCGACCATCGCTTTCTCCCTCTCCCTCGCTCCCTCAGAGCAGTTCCAGGCATCGAACAATCTCTCCCGTTTTGAGTGGGGAAGATGGAGGGGGAAAAGAATGACAAAACGGCTAAAAAGATAGCGAGTGTGAAGAAGTTCTGAACAGCTGCCGTTGCCGTGGCACAATCCCCAGAGCCAACCAGAGCTGGCACAGGCCCACTCTGCCAACAGCTGTGCGACCAATACGCTGCGACCACCGTCTGGCAAAGGCATTCGCACACTCTCTCTCTCTCTCTTTCTCTCTTTTACAAACGAACCAACTCTCCCGCTTCCCCCCCCCCCCCCCATCTTCTTTCCAATCCCTCTCCCACACACGTTTACCTTTCTTTCCACACACACACACACACACACACTTCTCCCTCTGCAACGCGTCCTTGCTGTAAATAAGCAGACAACTTTTTACTAATGTAAAGTCGATCACAAAATGTGATCTAGCCCTGGTTGAGATTAGATGCTGTTAAGGGGCTGAGACAACTATCTGGTGGTTGTGTAGGGGACGGGGAGTGTGTGTGTGTGTGACAGGCAGAGTGTGTGTGTGAGACAGGGACAGTGTGTGTGTGTGACAGGGGAGAGTGTGTCTGTGTGACAGGGAGAGTGTGTTTGTGTGTGAGACAGGGAGAGTGTGTGTGTGAAAGAAAGTGTGTGCGGGTGTGTGTAGGTGGTGCTTGCTTGCTTGATCGGGTGAGGAAGGCTGTTAAATGAGACAATCACACACCAAATATTTGGGGAGCACCACGGAAGCAGCAACCGTCACTGATGAAGTGGCAAGGAGAGCAGGGGATGGAATAATAACACAGGTTTGTGTTCCATGTGTTCTATACACACACACACACACACACACACACACATATATATAAACACACCAAAGCTGCTTATAGGGCTGTCTGGGAAAATGAATCTACGATAAAGAAGCAGAGACAGAAACATGATTGGCTGAAGATTGTGGTGACTAGAACATATTTTTTACATTTTAAATAGAGTCATTTAGCAGACGCTCTCATCCAGAGCAATTTACAGCAAGTACAGGGACATTCCGCCTGAGGTAAGCAAGGTGAAGTGCCTTGCACAACGACATGTTGACACAGCCGGGGGTTCCAACCGGGTACCTCCTGATTACTAGTTCGCCGCCCAAACTGACTGCGCCACATGACTCCCAGAACACCCCTTGCCTCTTTCAGCCCGCGTTGTTCCGTGGCCGTATAGGCCAACCATGAACAAAGCTGTCTTTAATTGAGCGGCTTGCCTGGTCAGGATTTAGAAGCCGAAGCC
>CM059333.1:5227243-5277319 GCA_030340685.1 Protosalanx chinensis
CGCTTTTATCCAAAGTGACTCACAAGAGAGAGCTTTACAAAAGAGCATCGGTCACTAAGGATAGCAACGAGAGAGAGCCCGAACATAGCAGGTTTATAGATCATGAAACATACATCGTGAAAACCAGTAAGTGCCAGTATAAGAACAGTAGAGCCTGGGAGTCCCCTATGAACCTGCCACAAACAGACAAACATTTTCCTCCATCACATTTACATTGAGTCCTTTAGCACAGCGGTCCCCAACCCCCAGGCCGCAGACTGGTACCGGTCCGTGGATCAATTGGTACCGGGCCGCCGCCCGCCCAAGAAATACAGTAATTAATGATTTCCATTGTATTTTTTATCTGAGTTTAAAATCTGAAATTACCGTATGCTCTCGGTTACATCTCGGTCGCTTGAGCGACTAAAATGTTACCTGCAAGTTTGAAAAACGAGTAAAAAACACGTCTTTCGGAATTGCTGGTTATTGTTCCTTATTAATTTTTCCACGTGTATTTTTGTATAATTTATTTAGGGGGCAGAGAGGATGTTAACAGAGACTTTGTTATACACGTTCTGCTGTTGGCGCAATGTTACGAGGAAGCTGCTAATCAAGTTGCATACAAGTACACAGTGGAATCACCCCCCGGTCCACGGTAAAATTGTCAAGCGTTGACCGGTCCGCGGTCAGAGAAAGGTTGGGGATCGCTACTTTAGCAGACGCTCTTATATAGAGCGACTTCCAGCAAATACCGGGACATTCGCCCCTGCCTTGCTCAAGGAGACACTGTAATGTCGGCACAGCCGGGGGTTCGAACCAGGTACCTTCTTTTTACTAGCCGGACTCCCTTACCGCTCAGCCTCATGACTTTACCTCCACCATTCATCTCCATTAACACGGTCTAATGTAAAGCTTCCCCAAAAAAGGCTTCGGTATAACACATACCGTTCTTAAGCAACTCATACGCATATCTAAGCTCTCAGACTATTTTCTCTAATTGGCAGTGACTTGTCCGGATGACTAACCTCGGAAACTTTTTCTACAACTGAATACTCCGGAACGAATGATTGTCTACTAAAAACTAATATGCATACCATTATCCCTCACCTAATACATACGGTCTCCTTTATTACCATAATGCTAATGTTCTCTCAAGGTTTTCCTGGGGTACGTCATGTTGACGTTTTGTCACGGGAAAGCGGAAGTAGGCGGGAAGAACCCTTTGGTCATGCCCCCCCCCCCCACCCCCCCTTTGAGACCATGGCACAACCATTGTGGATGAACTTGAATACACTGAAAAAGGCCTGCCTCAGAAGATCGATCTGCGGTTAAATAAACTTCCCTGAAATTCGGACAACCCGACCGCTGCTAATGCGATCTACAGAAGGCCAGCGAAGTGGACTGACTCTCTATGGTGAAAAAGACAGACCTATTGTGGGTTAAAGCTTTCCCTTCTTGAGAAGTACTGCCTTACATTTACATTGAGTCATTTAGCAGACGCTCTTATCCAGAGCGACTGACAGTAAGTACAGGGACATTCCCCCTGAGGCAAGCAGGGTGAAGTGCCTTGCCCGAGGACACAACGTCATGTTGACACGGCCAGGGGTTCGGACCAGGGACCGTCCGATTCCTAACCTGACACCCTAACCGACTGTGCCACACGACCAATCCAATATCTTCAAACATCCAACGTCAAGAACGGACAAAAAAATGAAAGAAAACTGTCCGTCCAGCAGATCTGGAATCCATCCAAACATCATTAAAATAAGCAGAACCCCTTCTCTCCCTCACCCCCAAATTCCTTCCGTAACAAAGTGGGTTTCAAAACAACAGCCCTCCTTCTCAGTAAGTCTGCCAAGCGACACTCCAGCAGGTCTACGCTGTGTTCTGCACCTGCATGCAATTACAACCTGAAGACCCATGAATATACAAAAGTTTGAAACCCAACTGGTTCGGTTTTGGCTAAATGGTTTCACGCGAATCAGGTCAGGCAAAAGGGACACTTGTTGAAAGGGGGGTGGGGGTGCACAGCATTTCTCCCAGTAAAATATTCAGGGAGAATGTTCGACCATTTCCTAGGCTGGCTGTTCAGCTCCCTCCCATGGTGTGAATAGCTTCTCTGTTTGACCTGCCAACTATCTGCCAATGGGTTTCTCTCTTTTCCAAGTGAATAGACTTGAGTTTAGCCACAGTTAAAAGACACAGTAACGTGCCATGCCTGGACCACAATAGCAGTGTGGGTAATTTGCCAAAGCTAATGATGCTACTTTGGCCTGGCTAGAGGAGGGAGATAAGCAGAATCTTAACCAGGCGCACAGCTGCACACAGTGCCTATTTGGGAGAGCGTTCCACATAGAACTCTTCCACGACCCATCATTACTAAGACCAAGCAAGGAAAAAAATAAACAAGACATTCTTAAGCATGCTCTCGTTACAGCTTTTCATGAACAAAGAGGCGATCAATTATCTGGAGATCACAATGATTACCAGTATTCTAACAGGTGGTAAAGTAACAGGTTATTACAATGATTACCATTATCTTTAAGAGGTGATGAATTAACAGGTTATTACAATGATTACCAGTATTCTAACACGTGATGAATTGACAGGTTATTACAATGATTACCAGTATTTTTTGGTGCACCTGGAATTACTATAAGTGTAATGCTATTTTTTGTAAGAAAATCTAATGAAAAGCACATTGGTCACTTCTTTCAACAGACTCTTCAGAAGCTCACATCAGACCCTTAAGTTCAACATGTGGATCCCGCTCAGGCCAAAATACAGATTTATCGGAAATTGGGTAAAAAAAAGAAGAAAGAAAATCAATGCAGATTTTCGCGTCTTTCCAGACTACCACCATCGACCTGATACCGGTAGTGCGCCCCGTCCCTCCCCTCCTAATTCCAGCACCCCCTGCCCCAGACCGACACACAGGGAAAACAAAGAGGGCAGCCCACACACAATAGACAGCTACCCCCCCCTCCCACCCCCCAAGGGCTCAATCGGAACGGTTACTGTTTGACACACGTGTGTCCATTCCATCCGCCCTGACAACATGGGTGGGGAATGGGGGGTGAGGTGGGTGGGTGGGTGGGGGAGGAGGGGGGGAGGGAGGGAGGAAGGGAAGGTGGTTGCCATGTCCACGGAAAGGAGAGATGGCCAAAGTGCCGTCTAGCCCTGCAACAACGCTGAGGGGGGAGGGGGGACGAGAGAGGCAGATCATGGGACGGTGAGAGAAGGACGTGAGAGAGAAATGCAGAATGGACAAAAGAAAACACCCAGACCACAGAGCAGACGGACCCACTGGAAGGAGAGAGAGAAGGGAGGGGAATGAGAAATAAAAAAAACTCACCACTGGAGCTTCACCCAACGGTCATTCTGAAAGCAACAGTGGCACCAATCCTCTAGAATCCTTGAATTAGTGAGAGAGAGAGACAGAGAGAGACAAACAGAGGGAAAGACCTTGTTACCCATCAGCAAACACATTGGCTAGCCGCTCCCAGCGTGTGAAGGGGGTGGAGTAGTGTGTGTGTGTGTGTGTGTGTGTGTGGGGGGGGGGGCGGGGGGGGCGGGGGGGGGGGGGGGGGCAGAGAGGTGGTGCAAAGCTGCAAAGCATTCCTTTTGGTGAAAAACAAACCGTTAACTTCCTCAATGGAGATTGGGTGTGAGTTGGCGGATATGTATGCGTGTGTGTAGGACGGTCGGAAGGGGGGCAGTTAGATCATGCCCATTCCAGGCCAGACAGGAGGGATTGGAGAAAGGAGGGTGGGGGGAATGGGGGAGATAAGGGGGAGGGTTCATTCAGAGAACTACGTCCCTCTCCTACCCCCTCCCCCTCCTCTCCACACACTCTGAAGAACTACACTACCCAGTGTGTGAGGGTCATTATTGGGGGTGAATATACACAGGCGTTCAAGAGTGGATGGAAAAAAAGAAAAACACAAGAGAGAAAGAGTGACAATTTGTCATATTTAAGAACCCAGCTTGAGAGACAAATGGAGTGCAGTGGAGAGTTTGAAGCGTAATCTTAATTAGTCTCATTTGCGGGCGTGGCAGGGCGGAGGGCCGGGGCGGAGGTGGGGTTTAATTGGAAAATCCCCAAGCGTGTTCACATGACAGGGCTACTCATCACCACTAGAGAGATGGAGCCTGCCCTGCCCCTTTGCTGCCCCGCTGCCCTCTGAGAATGCCCTCTCCTCTAAGGGCCAAACCAAAGATTCAACATAAACAGCCATATTCAGGTAAAAATGAGACTTAACTGGAAAACTAACCGGAGTGACCCTAAAAGATTACCCCCCTAGTTTCTCACCCATGTCTGATCTGGGGGGGGACATATGTTTGACCTGTGTTGTTTTGGTCAAGAAGGACCCCCACGAGCCTCCCCCCCCCATCCCTGCTGAGGCCCATACATTCGGGTCAACAGTACGCATGGAGATTAACCAGGAGAGGTGAGGTGGGCTGTGTGTGTGTGTGTGTGTGTGTGTGTGGGGGGGGTATTCAACATAACCGCTGCGTCCGCCCCTACAGCCCAGAGGAAGGGTCAGCTAACTTGCCCCCAGCAGAGCACAGGAGACGACCTGGAGAAAGCTTTGTGCCAACAAACAATGGGGTCCATACACAAGTGCGATTGTGTGTGTGTGCGTGCATTTGTTTGTGTTTGTGTGTGGAGGGGAGGGTTACATTGCAGGCCTAGAATAAATAGGTGGACACTGAAACCCTTCAGGGATCGCAAGCTAATATTGACACTGCTTTTTCACGGCTGGCTAATCACGTTGAATTCAGCAGGCCGAATCTAATGTGAAGGCCGACGCCAATATTATTCCAAAATAAACGTATGCGTTGTTAGCTATTTCAGGGAGCGAGACTCAAACCATCTATGCCATAAAAACAAGCCTTTCAGTTGGAGATAGCAGGCCAGGAATGCAGCTCTAGCTGCCTTTATCTCTGCTTGATGTCAGGAGGATTTCTGGGGGTTTAAAACCGACAGGGACTTAACCATCCATCCAACGGAGCTGGCACCTGTGTCCATCTTAGAGACGTACGGAGCTCTAAGTGGAATACCTCTGTTTTAGTCAAACGGCGGAGAGTTTCAGGGTCAGAGGTTAGCCAAGGCTGGGGAGAAGGATAAGAAAACAGAGACACTACCTAGAACTGTAACACTTAGGTGGTTTTGAAGGGGGATGAGTGTTTGTTGCGTGTGTTTTTGGTGTGTTGCATTGTGGGATAAAACAAAGTCCTTGGACCGACCGATGGATAGTTGACGGTACACGAATACGGCATGAACATGAAAAGTGAGCGAAAGAGAGCACAACTTCCAGTCCTGTTTAAATCACAGGAGAGAGAACAGTGAAAAGGTTGATCTGTTTACAAGCTGGGCTCCCAAGTCATCCATCAGCCAATTACGGCACACGTATACGCGATCTTCCCTCCTGCCTCAGAGCCCAGACAACTGAAACAAAGACAAACCTAAAAAACCATCACGCTCTGACTTAAACACATTCTAAATTGAGCTGGGAGATTTATTTCTATTTTTTTTATTAAACGTCATCGTAAACTTTTACGAAGTGTTAGGATGGCGTAATGAAGATAGGCTAGGGTTCATTTCCAACCATAATATGCTACCAGTCTAACTAAATGACATCATCTGAATGAGGCTATGTCTCTTCTGTTAAATTACCAGTATTAATTATAGCCATTTCCAAAGGTAGACATTTAATTTAAGAATGGAAATTAGTCTTGCTTCCTAGAGGAGGTAAAAATAAGCCTCATTAAAAGTGTAAATGAAAGTGGGCGGGATAAAGTAAACACTCTCGTCTGATTAAGCCGAACAAATATTATTTGTTGACTTCCCTCATCGACAAATCAGTACTCGAACGGCTTGAGTTCCGGAGAAGGTCAAGTTTTCTGTCTGAGTGTGCAGACCACAATCAGAGTTAGGGGGCTAGGGGGTGTAACAGGGCAGTGACAGTAAGCCTGGAGAGAGAGAGAGAGAGGTAACATTGATGGCTGGCTGCTAACCAAGAAGACAGGCACATCCACTGCAGCTCATCACTGATTTTTACAGACATTAACATTCAGTAGACGCTCCTGAGCGACTTACAGGACGTACAGGGACATTCCCCTTGAGGCAAGCAGGGTGAAGCGCCCTGCCTATGGACACAACATCATGTAGCCACAGCCGGGAATCGAACGCAAAACCTTCCGATCACGATCCCAACGCCTTAACCGTTGAGCCACCTGACTCCCCATTTCGCTTAGCATCACTGTTCTGCAAGCCCTCAAAGCTCCGGAGACTAAGGGGTTCCAAACCTTTGCGAACTTCCAGCTGGTCTCAGAGGAACTTCTGTTAACTGGTAGAAGTAAGCTCTTAGTTCTGCATCCAGCGAGAAACATAACAGATATAAACAACCATAAGAAGGACTCAAGGAAAAGGGATACAAATCAAGGTTTATACAATTTGGCAACAGGGCAAATGATCATTTGTGCAACCAGGAAGAATTATATGGATACTGCCATTGAGAAACATGGCATTTTTTTTATCCTGAAGCTATTTACTAGCCTGTTGAAAAGTTGTCATACTAGATCAGCCGCCACAAGATCTGCTTATCTGAAGTGGATCAAGAACCAACGGCCAGGGTGAAATGTATTACTTCAAAAGAAGTATTTCCTCAAAACACATTTTCAGTCTTCGGTACCTGGCTCCTGACATGAAAGCTCTTTTTTTTCGAGCACATTCCTAACCCATACCTTCGTACTTGGAACTGGCAAGTTCTCGTCCTTGTCAGAATGGGGTTTGCTGCCTGAGATCACTCAGATGTACGGGTACAGTACAACCGAGACATACATATGACACGTATGATATTTCAGCCCCTGAATGAACAAGCTGTGCAGCCGGAACCCTTGATAACACGTTCTGTCTTGAGCGTGTTTTTTGTCAACCGGCACGCTCGTGAGGTTCTCCTGCAGGGCAAATGTCTGTCTGAGTTTCTGGACCTCATCGATCAAACACGTTCCAGCCCTTAGTCTTGTCATCGGTTCAACCTGATGGACTTGATAAACAAACATGACATGCAGGGAGCTTCAGAAACACACTCAACGTTCAGGTTTCATGCAGTTACAGGAGTGTGTAAACAACAAGAGAAGAAGAAGGTGAAATTACCAGGCACATAAACCTGAAAGTGTTTTGGCCTGCCAAGATGATAAAATGCTGATCCTTTCATCCATAATAATACTAGCACTCTCCCACTCTCCCTCTCTCCCTCTGCATGATGACGCACATACACGAGAGAGACAGAGAGAGAAAAGACAAAGGAAAAATTAGAAAAAGGATGAGAAAGTCAGTGACAGAGGACATGAAAGCAAGAGGGAGAAAGAGACAGAGGAAGAGAGAGAGAAAGAGAACAAGAGAGAAAGAAAGACAGAGAACGACAGAGAGAGAAAGAGAGAAAGAAAGACACAGAGAGAAAGACACAGAAAGAAAGACACAGAGAGAAAGACAGAGAGAAAGACAGAGAGGGAAAGACAGAGAGAGAAAGACAGAGAGAGAAAGAAAGAGAAAGTACCTGCCATGTCTTATTGCCAGGCTGCTGAATAACACAAGGAGTCAGGGCCAGGTCAGAGAGGAGATCTGAGCTGGCAGTCCCAGGGTATTGACACAGTGTTTGACCCCTTAACCCCCCCCCCCGCATCAGCTAGAGCCCAGCAGTTTTCAACCATGTACAGGTACGCGAGAAGCAGCCAGTGAACCAAGCTACACATCCTAGAAGACAAGTGAGACCAACCCCAACCATGTGATGAACTGATTCTGATGAACTCTGGGGGGGCATCGGCAGATCTGATTTCTGACGTAATCTGTCATAAATAACCAGGTATTGACATATGGACATCTGAGCCATGGAATAAGACAATCCACGCTGCCAAAGAGCTATATTAGTGTAACACTAGCTAGCATGAGAGTAGCTCTTGGGGGTAGGTCTCCATGGAGTCTCTGGGGAACGTCGACGAGGAACCTCCCCTGACTTTCCTCTCCACAGGCATCAATGGAGTCCTTGTCCACCACATAGCACACCACTGTGAGCTGCTGGGGGGGGCTCGCACTCAGAAATATTGACTCAGAAACATCAAACATTTGGCTGACCCGTTTCTCAACAAGCGCGGTTGTGTTGCCGTTTGCCTCTGTTGGGGGTTTACCTTCTTACTCTGGTCATACAGAACTGTACTCTGACTGATTCCAAACATACTTTCGCAAGCGTGCGCATATACACACACGGACACCTATTGAATGACAGGGTTTGTGACCCAACTCCACAGTGACAACATAACCACATCCCCCCCCCCCCCCCCCCCTACCCTCTCCAGCTCCGGACCCTGACCATCCACCATGGCCTCCACCTAGCCCCCTGCTTACCCCCACCCCCACCCCCTACGCTCCATCTCCAACCTACTCCTGACCTCAGCCAGCGAGACAGACAGCAGTAATAAAAAAACGGGGTAGGATGTGGTCTCCAGGCTTGTACCTGCCTCCCGCACTCAAAAATGATTTAATGCTGCTTCCATTTTTAGCCACACATTAGATGCTGGTGCCTGTACATTAGAACTTGGAAGTATCCAGTGCTGTGGGAAGCATGGCAGCATGCATCAACCTCCAAGGCAGCGAACTCCTGCCTCCTGAAAAACGTGGTGCTGGTTTGAGGGATTGGGGCGGTGGGTTGGGGAGGTGGGGTGTAGCATGGCATGAAGCCATTAAACATCTAAGGGTGCTTTCTGAAAGCCCCTGGAGGAACGTTGGAGTTGTTGGGACAGGAGCTGAAGCACTTGAGCTGCGGAGCAGGGGGGTGGGGGGGGGGGGTCCCAGGAACTGGAACAGACAGATCTCTGGACAACCCCCCCACACACACTCAGGTCCCCAGCCCTAAATCAACGCTACTCTCCGATAGCTTTAACATGCACAAACATGCATCCTCCTCCGACTACCTTCCTCTCTTCCTCCATCAATCAGTCCGGCCTTAGTCGGCAACACGCGAGAACTTGTCACCTGTAAGGTCTGTTTTAGTGTTTCAACCGATCCTGGGTTTATGCCTTTTATAAAGTAATGAGGTTCAGATTGCTCGTAAAACAAGCCGATATTTGGTATAAACGTTTGGAATTCATTAACAACTCTGCACTCGATCTTTAAGGAAAGGGTCAATTTAAGGAAATGCAAAGTTGAAGATACGTCTGCGGTGGAAATAATAGAATACGAATACAAATGACTTATTTTTACACAATTTTCATATATAGTCAACAGTTGACCCATATCTGCAAAATCGGTGCCTACTACATCATCAGGCTAATAAATAACACACTAACTGAAGAGCCACTAAAATGTACAAAGATATACGTTTTGGGTGAAATCTAACTCAGCAATCATTGAAAAAAGCCGGTGACATCGCCAATCCCACAAGATCCGCATCAACAGCAACCAGCACAATTAAAAGTAGCCAAGGCAAAGTTGTTTTATAATTCAGAGAACCCCGGGGATATGTAACTCATACTCTAACCAATTCCAGCCCAACACAAAAATATTCACCTTACCTTAGGATATTCGTGCAGACGTATTTGCGGAGAAAAGTTGTTCCTCCTGCGGTTGTCGCGGACTTCGCACTACGATAATGCGATAGTGAATCAATGCCAGTGACGATCCCCACCCTCTCTGATTAAAACTCTGTCTGCCTGCCTGGCCGTCTGCCTGCCTGTCTGCCTGTCTGTCTGTCTGCCTGCCTGGCCGTCTGCCTGCCTGTCTGCCTGTCTGTCTGTCTGTCTGTCTGCCTGTCTGCTTGTCTGTCTGCCTGCTCCGCCAGTCCACCCCTTGGCTCTGTGATCACAATTTGTGATGACGAAAAATATGTTCATCAGCGAGATATTGGTCGTTATTATAGATTTGTATTTATTTATAAATAAATACAAATATGTATTCTTAATTTTTTTTACAAACGCGTTGCACTCATACATTTTATAGAATTAGTTCCCACAAAACTTTTTTTCACAAGTTAGACAGGATGGTCGGAATCTCAAAATAAAAACTGGACTCACAAAGATGGTGCAATAACAACGTTCATAAACAATTAAAACTCTCCTCATATTTATTAGGATTCATACTTAATTTTATTAGTCTTCTTTTTCTAGTAACCCGTCATGCCCAATGACTCAAGATATCTTTGGTAAAACGTTTTGAAATTCTCCAGGGTTAGAGGACGAAAGTGTCTCTCAACTTCTCAATCAGAGAAGTCCCAGTACAATATAACAGCAATGCCTCTCAATTTCCTGTTAGGTGCATAAACAATGCATACTAGATTTTCTGACCGTAGCAACGCACCCTTCGACTGGATAACAAACAAGCAAGCTCAGAAGTGGACATCTCTATCTCATCTCCATTTCCCACTCATGTCTCATTCTCACTCCTGGCTTCCCATCAAATGTGCAGCGGGTGGCAGTTTATAATCCATGTCTGCTGACTCGACACACAGCACTTGTGAGTGGGTATTATGCCAGACCCAAAGCACTAACTAAAGTTATGACAAAAACGGTTGTACCTATGAATACTTGACTCTTTTGTCACCCTCGGTAATAACAAACGGTCACGTTGCCAGGCTTTTTGAGAAATCCAACTTTTATTCATCTCCTCTATTGTTGGTTCTTCATGCATTAGCTAATGGCATCTGTATCATCGTTTTTCAAATGTATTTTCTGAACATGTCTTTCAAAGGATCTTTTGTATTGGTGGTTAGCCATTCTGCAAAACATAATTAGATTATCTTTGTGGCAACAGCAAAAAATTGAAAGAAATGTCGATATTTGACGTCTTTTACTACTGATGGAGCTTCCTGATTGGAACTAAAGCCTATTGGCCACCTTTGGACCTTACGGTTCCATGTAGGACACCTCTTGGGATGTTAAGATATTCTCATTACCTTTGAAGAAGGAGAACCTATTTGGGGTGGTTTCATCCCTGTCCTTATTGCTCAGTTCTAGAAGGGGAAGGGGGTCATGTGGCGCAGTAAGGGGTTCATGTGGAGTCATGTGGAGCAGTCGGTTAGGGCATCGGGCTAGTAATCACAAAGTCCCTTGTTCAAACCCCGGCTGTGTCAACATGACCTTGTGTCCTTGGCCAAGGCACTTCACCCTACTTGCCTCGTGGGAACGTCCCTGTAATTGCTGTAAATTTATCTGGATGAGAACATCTGCTAAATGACTAAATAATAAATAAAATGAAGTCAATAATAATATATAACATGTATTTCTCCTATCACTGCTACGCTGACGACACGCAGCTATATCTATCCTTTCCCCCAACTGATCAAGGGATATCGACCAGAATCGAGGCCTGCCTCTCTGACATCTCAGCCTGGATGACCCGACATCACCTCCAGCTGAACCTCGCCAAAACGGAACTCCTCATCATCCCTGCCAAACCCTCAATCACCCACGATCTCTCCATCACTATGGGATCTGCAACAGTGACCCCTTCACCCTCCGCCAGGAACCTGGGGGTCATCTTGGATGACGAGCTCTCCCTCACAGCTCACATTGCTGCAGTCTCTCGGTCATGTAGATTCACCCTCTACAACATCAGGAAAATCAGAAAATACCTCTCTCAACATTCCACCCAACTGCTAGTCCAAGCCCTAGTCCTCTCAAAGCTGGATTACTGCAACTCGCTACTAGCCGGCCTTCCTGCAAATGCAACCCGTCCCCTTCAGAGGATACAGAATGCAGCCGCTCGTCTGGTTTTCAACCTACCCAGACGCTGTCACGTCACCCCGCTCCTCATCGCCCTCCACTGGCTTCCCGTCATGGCCCGCATCAGATTCAAAACCCTGGTACTGACCTTCCGGGCGGTAAACGGGACTGCCCCGACCTATATCAACTCTCTCCTCCAGCCCTATACCCCCACCCGCCACCTACGGTCATCTGCTGACAACCGTCTAGTGGTACCCCCCCTCAAGAGCGCCAGAGCGCAACACAAACTCTTCCACTGCCTGGCTCCCCAATGGTGGAATCAACTCCCGACCTCCATCAGAAGCACGGACTGCCTTCCAACCTTCAAAAGAAGGCTTAAAACTCACCTATTTAGAGAATTTAATGGCACTTAACAATAGCATGTCATTTCACCTGATCTAATGTATTATGTGTTGTATCTCTTGCTCTATATTCATAATCGCTGTGTTATGCATTTATAGTTCTTCCTTTGGCACTTATTGGTTCTCATGATGTATGATTCACGATCTAAAAATCTGACTGTGTTCGGGGTCTATCACGTTGCTTTGCTCAATGACTGATGCTCTTTGTAAAAGCTCTCTCTTGTAAGTCGCTTTGGATAAAAGCGTCTGCTAAATGAATAAATGTAAATGTAAAATGTAAATTTCAATATACATTTATATAAATAAATGTAGAGGTGCAAACATCCCTTCTCATCTCATTCCCTTCAGCACTAATCTCAGCTTGTTTACCGCCTATTGCATCACCTATCCTTGGCTTTATCTATCTATTCATCTGTCTACCCTGTTCCATCACACCTAAATCAGCATTTATGAAGTCCAACTTACAGAGCGTGAGTTCTCCACCGTTTCTAGAATGTTCCTTCACTTTCACAGATCTGTTGCAGGGCCAGCATAGTATGCCACTTTAATGTATTCTTAAGTAAAGATTTCAAAGAGAATCAATTGATTGAGCTGATCGATGATAAACTACCCCCCCCCCCCCCCCCCCCATGTCCCAATGCTCACCTTGTTGAAGTGCACGGTAAACAGAATTAAGTGGAGGTGTTTCCAAACTGATGAGTGTTGAGAATCTGACATTGGAGACTTAAGCAATGATTTGATCTACAAGACGGCCTGTTTGACCGTACGACACAGTGGCCGGTCAAACAGGCCTAGTAGGAATCTTCCTAGTAGAAATTAACCAGACCCTCACCTGTGACCAACACTTAATGTTGTTCCAACATCCAACATTATAGTCAGTCTATTTCAAATACTCTTGATTATCTTTATTATTATTTTTTGCTTATTCATCAGCATTTGCATTCAGCCGAGAAACAAGACGTTTAGTCATTCATTTAGCTAATAACTGATAGAGATGACACATCGTAGAAAAGTTAGGGAGTCACATGGCTGAGGGGTTAGGGAGTCAGGCTGGTTATCGGAAGCTGTGCTATCCGATGTGCTATCGCAGGCTGTGCCAACGTGAAGTTGTGTTCTTGGGCAAGGCACTTCACCCTACTTACCTCTGAGGGAATGTTCCTGTACATCGCTCTGGATAAGAGCGTCTGCTGAATGACTAAATGTAACCAACCACCAGTATTCTTCCTTTATTTCCACCCGTTTCCGAGTGCGTTTAAAAAAACTATCTGTCCCGGTTGGATGGTTACTGTTCACTCACCTGAATTAGATCGACTGAGGAGACTGTGAGGACAGAGGTTGCTCCATTTGAAGTGCCTCCCTTCCCCCTATCCTTCTTCTCTTTAATCATTTACACATCTGAAGAATGGGGGCTTAGGTCCAAGTGAGCCAAGCAAAATTGTATTTAAGCATGTTTGTGTTTATTATTCATAAGGAAGTTACAAGGATGTTCGCTCATGAATTATTGACCGGTTCGCTCAACCCCAAACAATAAGCCCTGCAAAGTTTCCGAAGGTGATGTAAATATTGTGTGTCGCGTCAGATAATAGTTATCCATTGAACAGCGTAGAAAGCCTGAATATTAAGATTTATATTTGACGTTGTCTTAATTGGGACATAAAAAAATGGGTAGGGGGTTAAATATGGACAAAACTGCCCTGGAAATTTCAAAATTTCTTATTATTTTCCTTCTGTTCAAAGATCTGTTATTTCACAGAATTACCGTGAACCAGTCCTTGATAAAGTTCATCACACTGGCATTAAAGTTATCCAAGCTTGACGCTGCTGATGGAATTAGCGCTCCGTGGGATGAAAGAGAATGTCAGGCCTGATTCTTGGAAATCCAGTTTTCAGTGGACAAGGCCTTAATCCACTGTTTGTGTTTCCCATAGACACTGGGCAGGTGGCTTAGAGATTCCAGCCGGACATGCTCAAACAAACTGCCTCTCGATGTAGCTCAGACCTGCATTACAGATTTACACAACCCTGCTCTGCTAACAGTGACACACAAAGGCCCAGGGATCCCGTTTTCTAGTCCAGTTCTCAGCTACAGTAAACTGACATTGGAGTGCTTTCCTGTTTGGGGAAAGATAAACAATTGATTTAAAACTAACAAGGTAATCTAGATGTAACTGTTGGTTCCCAGCCAAAATGTACATTTTTTTGAGAATTTACTGCTGTTTTTATTTGGTGGTGTTGGGTCATGTTTGTGTCCCCCAGCATTGGAGCATTCCATGGGGCTGGCGTGGGTCTACATCATTTTCCAGCAGAAGCTTTGAGCGATCACTTATGGTATTCTCATCTTTCCATCCCAAAACACATCATCACACACAAATAAACACACACATTTCTGTACCGGCATATACTCTTTCATTAAAATATGTTTTGGGATTTTTCATCTTTATTTATAAATGAAGATGGATAGGAAGACATTAAACAAGGAGAGAGAGAGAGTGGGGAAATCATGCAGGAACGTTTCCTGGATGAAATCTAACTCGGGTCCCTGCGGTACAAATTTAAGATTTTATTGGGATCCAGACCGTAAGCACTTCCTAGGGGTCAAGCCAAAATAATCACAGGAAATAAAAATCTGACAATATTCTTTCAAACACATTACCAAACATATTCTCATTCATAAATATTGATGTATGTTCATATACACTGAAATCATAAGCACTGACTTTACATACAAAGTGAGATCTTACAACAAATTCATTCACATCCAGGCCTCCTTGACTCAATACCAAACCGTTCTGCTCTAACACAGAAAACCATCTGGGAATACAAATTCGGATATCAGAAGATAATGAACAAAAACCTCAGAGTGAATCATCCTTTCTCCTGTGGGTCTAAGATCCATTCTTAATAAACTCCAGATCGCTCTCTGCCAGACAAACATTGGGAGCTCAGAACTTTCTAGAACGCAACGGAAGAAGGTCAGAGAGATGGACCAAGTTCAAGTTTGATCGTTCTCAATATCCATTACGTAAACAATGAGATCGGATCACGTTCTGATCACTTGGCAGTGAGTATTAGAGGCTTAATGGGTTTTTCTATTTACGGCGCTCAAGCAATTAGCCTCTCTAATTACCTGGTAAATGGAATAGGCGGGTTTCTGAATGGGCTTGGCAGAGGGCGACCAGGACCTCAGGGTACTTCGCCAATGACATCAGTTGGACAGCAAGGCCATCCAAGATACTGGTGATCCAGCTCTTGCAGCCCAACACTTCTTGTTTACAACAAATCATTGCATTTCAAGCTGTCTGATAGTGGCATCATGAATACAATCCTCCATCTCCAGCTCTTTCTCAAACATAGGTGCTCCTTTGTGTCTTTGCATATCTGTTTCTGTGGACACGTGTGCATTAGCGACTGACCGACTGTTGCCAGTGCTACCGTAGATGGACGTGTACCAGCAGATCAAAACTGGATCGCACAGGGCTCGTTTGCAAGCACAAATCCGAACCTCTTCTTCATCTTCCAGCTTCATCTTCCACTCCATTTCTAACTGGAGCAGCGGTTCATAAATATTCAACCGAGGTCGGACGATGCACTCTCTTATGCCTAAAGGGTCGTTCATTCAGGTTTTTGGCCCCATACACTCAAAAACACTGTCTACACAGAGAAAGCGTTTGCAAAGTTTCTGAATGGACTGTAGCTCCATGGCCGGAGCACAAATACATCTAAAGAGGCTTTTTTCTCTTGTATTCATCTACATTTAGCACATAAAGCTATTGATGAATTAATGTGTTCAGGTCTGATGTTAAAAATCATCAAAACTGAGGAGTGGATAACATTTTTGTGAGGGTGTATCGCAACCCGTCCACAGACACGATTCCTTTTTGTACCTTGTAGGCCAGGGGTGTCCAACCCTGGTTTTCGAGGGCCACTGTCCTGACAGTTTTAGAAGTTTCCCTGCTCCAGCACACCTGATTCTAATGAATGAGTCGTTACCAAGCTCTGTGGAAGCCTGGTATTGACCATTCATTAGAACGTCACACAGTCACAGCCGGGGTTCGATCTCACAACCTTCCGATCATGAGGCCACCGCCTTAACCTGCTGAGCCATCTGACCCCCCTTCATGAAGTCAGTGTGGACAGTGTGCATGGACACAGGTTGGATTGCTGTCTGACTGGTTTAAGCTTTGCTGCTGGTTGGACTCAATTCTTAGGTGCGACTCTTTGTAAAGCGCTGAACACAGAGCAGACAATCTGGTTGCTCCATAAAACATGGTGACACGCTGACTTGAGTAGCCCCACTGAAATAAAATAGAGCAAAAACAACTTAATCCTCCCTTTTAAACTCTGCTAATCCTCTCCTCAGCATCCGCTTGTTAACGGATTTGGGTGATCAAACTTTCTCTTAACTTGTGAAGACATACTGCCTCAAGACATGTGATTTGTTGTAAGGGGTCTTTTTTTCTTGGCGGAATAATTACGACCGTTTTAAA
This sequence comes from Protosalanx chinensis, assembly GCA_030340685.1. NCBI lineage: Eukaryota > Metazoa > Chordata > Actinopteri > Osmeriformes > Salangidae > Protosalanx > Protosalanx chinensis. The sequence continues at coordinate 5,243,832 of CM059333.1, forward strand.
GGTATCATTTCAAGGCAGCTCGGTCTGCAGGATTTCTCCCCTAACCACATATTCCATGACATCTCATTAGGTGACAACTCGGGATTTGAGATCCAATTCTGTTAATTAGATGAAAAAGCTTATCAAATGGGTTTCTGTGATGTTTGGCTCTAATGTGAACGTAATTCCTCCAGCTTATCTATCCAATGATCTCCAATGGTGGGTTCTGACAAAGCGCTTGGCTCTGTGTTCCCTTTGCAGATTTTCAGGACGCAGTTTGTCCAGCCATAGTCCCAGAGCGAGAGTGAGAACGTGGGGCGGAAATCAGCCTTGGTCCCCTTCAAAAGGACCTGGAAGTGAGTGACGATTACACTCTACAACCCCAGTCTGGAGGTCTGCCTCCCAGCAGGGAGGTGGCAAGATGCCTGTTGTTTTTATGGTGCGACTTTAATTTCCTGCCAAAGGTTATCAAAATGAACGAGTGCAATAAAAAAGAAAACTAAAGAAGAACTAAAAAAGAACACATGAAGGAGATAGAGAGAGAGACAGAATAGGGCATTGGAGAGGGAGAGAGAGAGATTGAGAGACAGAGCTATTCAGATAAATGGTAGATGATCCAGGTTGTTATGTCTCAATGCTGCCAAAGTCCTTACTTTTAGTGTTGCTGCCTGAGATTGAGCTCAGGGCTCTGTGACATATTCTTTTGTTGGGGGTGGATTCCTTTGTATGTCAGCAAAATTGTACTAACCAGTGCTTTCTTCGTCTTGACGTCTGCTGGAGAAGGTTCCAGTACCTTTCAACATGCTCTTCTGAAGCTTAGGAATCATATCAGAAGAGCAGAGAAATCATCAACGGAAACAAGTCTGTGACCCCATGGTATTTATGTTGCCACCATGGCTTTTTCAATGAATCCTCTAGCACAGAGGTCACTAACTGGCAGACCGCGGTCCGGGTCCGGACCCAGAAGCTGTCTCATACGGACCCGGACCTAAAGCCCAAACAGAGGGTTACGATTTAAAATCGTACGGAGCGCTTCTATTTGAACCGGTGCAGCTATTATCGTCTTTACGGTAGTCGGTTTGTGGATGGTTCAGTTCTGTGTTACATGACAATAAATATTGTCAGAATGTTTTAAATTGTCCTGAAATCATTTGATTTACAAGGCAGGTATAGATTAGATGCAGATGTTCATAAAAGTACTAGGCCACTTAAATATATATCACACAAAGTTAGACATTATGATCTTCCGGACCTTCGCTTCATGTCATTTTCTCGAAATGGACCTCTTTACATTTTTGTTGAATACCCCTGCTCTAGCACCTTAAGGGTCATTTGTTGTCTTCGGCCAACGTTTGATTGTAACAGGTTCCTCATACTTTCTTGTGCGCTAAAACCACCATTTCATATACACTCTCGAAACAGTACCATACCAAACCGTATCAATGGACCACGACATAGCTGCAGATATTTGTGAGGTTGAAAGAGGAAGGGAGGAGGAGAAAGGACGAAAAGAGAGAAGGTTGCTTGGGAGGTGTTAGAGCAATAGCAATGGAGGAAAGAATGAAAGAAGGGTGGAAGATTTAAACAGCTGGACACCCCTTAGGTGAGCTCAGATTTTAAGTGAAATAGTGCGCGTGTGTGTGATAGAGAGAGAGAGAGAGAACTGTTCTGTAATGGGGTACAATCAACAGCACAAAGTGCTTTTTGTCCAACATTAAAGTTGCAGAAGAAAAGGTTCTGCTATAAATAGTTCACTTTAAGTTCACCATCTTTCCAGGTGGTACTCTCATGTGAACACAGTGTTGAAAAGTTGTCCATGAGCGTATTTCTTGGTCTCAAAATAAACTAATGTATCCTTAATGCTGAACCATCGATGGAAAAAAATCATATTTTGGGACAATTGTCTCTCTCATTCTGCAGGCAGAGGCACCTAAGCTACAAGACAAGCTCTATTCTACTTTCTTTGGCAAATCTCGGCTTTTCAGTAGCCTAGTCGAATAAATTTGGTCTCAAACTGAGATGGAATTAAGATTTACTGTCAGGGAGTCGTTTATTGTTATTTTGATTAGGTGGAGGAGGATTGGTGAATGTTAGGTGGTTAAAGAGGACTGACCACATTCTGGATGCCAAGGAGTAATTTTCATACTCTGACGCCATCTACCGAAAATATCTTGTCAACACTTTAACGTTGAAAATATATACACCAGGCAGACGCAATACAAGCCATGTATGTAGTACTCTTCTCAATAAAACTGCGTATCAGTCGGCAAACTTCGTAAAGTTTCGACAACACTCGTTTCGACTCGTCCGAGCGTGTCCGTCGGCAAACTTCGTGACGTTTCGGCAACACTCGTGTCGGACTCGCGCCCCTGTCGCTCGAGCTGCTTGTCGTCGTCTCCCGCCCTCAACCTCTCTTCTCCGTGTTGTTGTTCTCGGTGACGCGGCGGAGGTGTAGCCTGACGCGGTCTCTTACGTGTCGGTCTGAATAAAAGTGGAGCTCCGTGGACCCGGGAGTGACGAAGCGAGTCCGTGTCGGGTAAGAGGATAAGCTTCCAGTGTTGCGGATAGAGATAGGAGACTTTCCAGACAGGTTGTTTGGTAAAGAACAGCCCGAACCTGACAAAGAGATAATGGCGGCGGTGTTGCAGAGCCTCGCAGAATGAGTCTGTCTGAGGCTAGAAAAGGCTTAGAAAGGAGCTTGAAGTTCCCAACGTTTGGAAGAAATATTAAATATTCCAGCATGTCTCGCTTTTTTAACCGGATAAATGAACGCCTAGAATTGCTCTTCTGGTGTGGACTTTTATTTCACGTTGGACATTTTAAACGTTTCGGATTAAAATATCGTTATAATGTAGCCGGCATGCTATCTTAGCCTAGCTTAGCTTCGTTAGCTTCTAAAATGCAGTGCAAACTGGCACCAGGCAGAGCAAGCTAGGCTAAACTAGGCTAGCTAACTCTCCCCCCTCAAGCACTTTTGGGCATTTTTTTCGGGAGCCCCCTCACAATTAACCAGCCAGGTTCTCGCCCCCCCCCCCCCCCAAAAAAGAATTAAATAAACAATATTGACTTACCCACCACCGTCTCTATTTTATTATTTTGCATCACAGGTGCCAATATGGGAAAAAGGCGGCAACACGCCTTGACCAGAGCAAGTTATGACATGCAGCCAATGTCACCAAATGCTGTTTTGAAAAAAGTCCTTATCAATATTGGGGGGGGGGGGAGTCGTATAACGGGAAATAATGGCCAGTTTTGGGCCAATATCTGTACATTTGTCCACACCAAATCACTTTATTCTGTATATTCTGATTATTCTGTACATACTGTATATTCTGAGTATACAATTATATTCTGTTGTAATAACTGTTTTGCACTTCTGGTTGGATGCTAACTGTATTTCGTTACCCTTAACTTGAACCTGTGTAATGACTTATTAAAGTTGAATCTAGTAACACCCAGCTCCACTTCCCACCCCTGTGTCCAGCTCAGTAGATGACCATGGAAGCGGGGTCCGAAGCACAGCAAGGTGGGGAAACGGCTGTTTCTGAGTCAGAAGCCCAGCAGATTGCCACCCTGGCACAGGTACACTCATACATACCGGTAAACAGCAACTATCCTTACCAAAGCACTCGTTTTTTTAGCTCTTGTGTTTTTTTTAATTTAAATGTAGATCAAACAGGGGTGGAGCAGACAGGCCAATGGTGCCTAATATTAACTCCAGCACAGATGCCAGCATTTAAAATAGACATGTATAGCTCAGAAGTGAAGTATTTGATTACAGATAGAGGTTGTTGATGTACAGCACGTCACGGATAAAAAAAACAGTAGAGAGTTGTGTTGGGAAAAAGGGGGTCAAAGGCACCAGGGGCCTCATGTACAAAGACTTGCGTGGATTTCCTACTGAAACTTGGCGTACGCCAAAACCCAGAAACTGTCGTACGCACAAATAAATTCAGATGTATCAAAGTGCGTAGGCATGGATCCAAGCACGTTTCTTTTGTACATCACAATCAACTTGGAATTGAGCGCACATGCAGAGGTGCCGAACTCCTCCCTGTCCACGCCTCCATTTAAATATTCAAATCAATGTAAATAGGCCCTGGACCTGCAATTTCCACCCCCTGGAGGACAAATAAAGGTTTATCTAATTTCCCTCTTGGTCTGATCAGATAAATCAAAATGAGTAGAGGGAAGAAATGAGTCAATCAGGGGCTTGATAGAAAGCTTTGCAGCTCTAATTTCAATAAAATAAAATAAACATTTGAATGCGCACCTGCCCAAATGTGCATTTCGCTTGTTTACATAGACAATTAAACGAATTAATAAACTATTTACGCACCCATAGCCACCCATCGCGCACCGCGCCAGCCTCCAGCCTGTTCCCAACCATGCTGTTTGTCAGAATGAATGAGTCGTGCGTTGAGCCAGGCCACCTTGCCACGATTTTAGTTAACTGCATTTACATTTATTCATTTAGCAGACGCTTTTATCCAAAGCGACTTACAAGAGAGAGCTTTTACAAAAGAGCATCAGTCATTGAGCAAAGCAACGTGATAGACCCCGAACACAGTCGGATTTTTAGATCGTGAATCATACATCATGAGAACCAATAAGTGCCAAAGGAAGAACTATAAATGCATAACACAACGATTATGAATATAAAGCAAGAGATACAACACACAATACATTAGATCAGGTGAAATGACATACTATTGGTAAGTGCCATTAAATTCTCTAAATAGATTAGTTTTAAGCCTTCTTTTGAAGGTTAGAAGGCAGTCCGTGCTTCTGATGGAGGTCGGGAGTTGATTCCACCATTGGGGAGCCAGGCAGTGGAAGAGTTTGTGTTGCGCTCTGGCGCTCTTGAGGGGGGGTACCACTAGACGGTTGTCAGCAGATGACCGTAGGTGGCGGGTGGGGATATAGGGCTGGAGGAGAGAGTTGATATAGGTCGGGGCAGTCCCGTTTACCGCCCGGAAGGCATTTGCGCATCACATATGATTTGAACATTAATGGAATTAAAATGTTTTCTATTAACATAAACAAATTCATCCTGTGACTGCGCTTTTATAGCAATGTGTGTGCAGTCAATATATCCGATAACCTTAGGGAAACCGGCTATCGCTGCTAATTGCGTACTCCAGTAACACTGGCCTTGGTAACCTAAATCGGTTTATGAGCCAGTTATTGTTTGCAAGTAAATCCTCGCGTTCCCTAAAAACTCGCTCACGTCGGATTGCACCATTTGCGAACGCTGCCATTGTTAATACCATTTTCTTAATCACATTGCATTCTTTTATATTCACCTATATGATTACAAACGCCTGGGTGTGTAAATTGTTCACAACGGTGTCTCTGATGTGCACATCACTTGACTGTTTTCACATTATTAACAGTTTCCCAGCATCACCTCTAAGTGACGCCAAAGGAACAATAGCTGTAGAAACGTGCGTAATACAGCTATGAAGCTGGCGTGGGGCACCGCACATTTCCACGGTCATTTCACGTTTGATACATCTGAACGTGAGCGTGGGAAAGGACGTACGCCACGTTTTTGTGCGTACGCAACCTTTGTACATGAGGCCCCAGGTGCGTAAGCCGTCTCTCACCTCGCTGCGTCTGTCTGCGGGGGGCGGACCTCTGGGGGATGCAGGTTTCCATGGCCACGGGGCAGGTGTCGTCCAGCGGACCCACCGTGACCCTGGTGCAGCTCCCCAACGGCCAGACGGTGCAGGTGCACGGCGTCATCCAGGCCGCCCAGCCGTCTGTCATCCAGTCCCCGCAGGTGCAGACCGTTCAGGTATGCCGCCCCCCCCACCCCCCACCCTCCCTCCCTCCCCAAGCCACATGGATGATACCTGCTGCTAAGTGCAATGCAGACGATGACTGATGTTTGACAGATATCCACTGTGGCCGAGAGCGAGGATTCCCAGGAGTCGGTGGACAGCGTAACAGACTGCCAGAAGAGGAGAGAGATTTTGTCTAGACGCCCCTCTTACAGGTACAGGTACCCCCCTCCAGGTGCCCCTCTCCCTCCTTTTTTGTCCCAAAAAGCACCCAAAAGGAAGACATGTCAGATTGCCTTCATTAGATAAGAGACTCACGTGTGCGGTTCCCTCCCCGCAGGAAAATCCTGAACGACCTCTCGTCGGACGCCCCGGCCGTCCCCCGGATCGAGGAGGAGAAGTCGGAGGACGACTCGGCCCCGGCCATCACCACGGTAACCATGCCCACGCCCATCTACCAGACCAGCAGTGGCCAGTACAGTAAGTACCCCCACTCCACTGACCAAGTCAATAAAAACATTTCCACTCTTCATTCAAAACATGACCCTTCAAATACAGGTCCTTCTCAAAAAATTATAATGTTGTGATAAAGTTAATTATTTTCTGTAATGTACTGATAAACATTAGACTTTCCTATATTTTTTATTCATTATACACAAATGAAGTAGTTCTAGCCTTTTCTTGTTTTAATATTGATGATTTTGGCAACAACAACAAAAATGTTATCACAATATGCTAATATTTTGAGAAGGACCTGTATCTCCATGTTTATTTTAAGCCTGTAGATCTCTAGCTTGGTCATGACTACTCCCCTTGCAGTTGCCATCACGCAGGGCGGGGCCATCCAGCTGGCCAATAACGGCACAGACGGGGTGCAGGGGCTCCAGACCCTGACCATGACCAACGCTGCGTCCCAGCAGGGCACCACCATCCTGCAGTATGCCCAGACCAGCGACGGCCAGCAGATCCTGGTACCCAGCAACCAAGTGGTGGTGCAAGGTTAGAACACTGGACAGTCATCGTCTTAATCCAAATCAGATCAGAATCTATTTTAATCGCTATGCAAGATAAACAAGCACAGAATTCACTTTGGCAGAGAGGAGCAAACATAGAACATATGTGACATAATAAAGACGGCAATCGCCTGCCTGTCATCCACCCAGAATGGAGACGACATTCCTGTTCAGCTCTCGGCATTACAAATGCTTCTAAACCAGGGGTGTCCAGGCCTGGTCCTCGAGAAGCCCTGTCCTGGCTGTTTTAATGTTTCCCTACTCCAGCACACCTGATTCTAATAAACGGTCATTATTACATTTACATTTAGTAATTTAGCTTTTACCCAAAGGGACTTGCAGCACGTACAGGGACATTCTCCCTGAGGCAAGTAGGGTGAAGTGCCTTGCCCAAGGACACAATGTCACGTAGCCACAGCCTGGAATCGAACTCACAACCTTTCGATCATGAACCACCTGACTCCCCATTATGAATCTGATGCGGGCCATGACGGGAAGCCAGTGGAGGGCGATGAGGAGTGGGGTGATATGACAGCGTCTGGGTAGGTTGAAAACCAGACGAGCGGCTGCATTCTGTATCCTCTGAAGGGGACGGATTGCATTTGCAGGAAGGCCGGCTAGTAGCGAGTTGCAGTAATCCAGCTTTGTGAGGACAAGGGCTTGGACTAGCAGTTGGGTGGAATGTTGAGAGGTATTTTCAGATTTTCCTGATGATAGGGTAGATAGGGTAAATCTACATGACCGAGAGACTGCGGCAATGTGAGCTGTGAGGGAGAGCTCGTTGTCCAAGGTGACCCCCAGGTTCCTGGCAGAGGATGAAGGGGTCACTGTTGCAGATCCCATAGCGATGGAGAGATCGTGGGTGATGGAGGGTTCTATACCTAAACCTCTATGTTTGCTCATTTCTGCCACAGTAAATTCTATGTTTGTAAACCTTGCATAGCGATTAAACTCCATTCTGATAAGCGTCAGGACAGGGGGCTCTTGAGGACCAGGATTGGAGACCCCTGGTCCAATCCTAAAAGGGCAAATAGAAAAGCTTTGGATTTCACAGGACAGCACATTTATAGTCCGGCCATCGTGTCAACACTACCTTATAATAAATAATAATAATACCTAATTTAGCAGACGCTTTTATCCACAGCGACTTACATTGAGTACAGGGACTTTCTCCCTGAGGCAAGTAGGGTGAAGTGCCTTGCCTAAGGACGCAACATCACATAGCCACAGCCGGGGTTCGAACTCACAACCTTCCGCTCATGAGGCCAATGCCTTAACCCGCTGAGCCATCGAACTACCTTAACCTGCCCCCTGTGTCCCCCAGCCGCCTCTGGCGACGTCCAGGCCTACCAGATCCGCACAGCCCCCACCAGCACCATCGCCCCTGGGGTGGTCATGGCCTCCTCTCCCGGCCTGCCCTCTCAGGGAGGCACGGAGGAGGTCACCCGCAAGAGGGAGGTGCGACTCATGAAAAACAGGTATGTTTTTGGAATACAAGTAGGCAACCCTGGAGGGCGCCACATGATGTTTCCCTGCTCCAACACACCCGATTCTAACGAAGAGTCATTACGAGGCTTCCGCAGAGCTGGATAACGAGCCAGTCATTAGAATCAGGCGTGCTGGAGCAGGGAAACTTCTAGAACCTTCAGGACTGCGGGGGCTCTCGGGCACCAGGGTCGCCTCAACCTAGTGTTAAAGAACAGAATCAGAATAGAAACAGCACTGACGGGGGTTCCACGGCACGTTCTCACAGGGAGGCGGCGCGGGAATGTCGCAGGAAGAAGAAGGAGTACGTCAAGTGTCTGGAGAACCGCGTGGCCGTGCTGGAGAACCAAAACAAGACGCTCATCGAGGAACTGAAAGCACTGAAAGACTTGTACTGCCACAAATCAGAGTAAAGAGGGGGGGGGGGGGAGGGGGGGTCCTGTCCCCGTGTAAAGAGACTCAGCACTGACAGAGCCATACATCCGGACAACAACCCCCCCCACCCCCCTTTTAAACCGCCAAGTCTTCTGTCTAGAGACGTGAGTTCAGGCACAGGACAGACCTGACATGCCTAGACCCCCCCTCCCCACCAGCCCTCTGCGATTTTTATCTTGGGATACGAAACCTGGAAGCGTGGAGCAGACATCACGAGCGTCCCGTCCCCCCCATCTCCAGGATGGAGGGCTTCTTCCCTCCAGCAGTCCCCGTCTACCGCGGGGAAGCGGCAGGGGCGTTCACCTACGCAGCGCCGCCTGGATTTCACGATCGGGGATGTCATGTCGCCCACGCGGGCGCCGCTGATCGGATCCCCAGCATCCCCCCCCCCCCCCCCCCTGGCTTGTCTTCCCCCCCAATCCCCCGGATTTCACCGCCAATGTATCGCAACTCGCAGCCACCCCCCACTCAAACGCCCCCAGCCTCAGCCCCAGGGAGGAGACACCCCCCCCCCCCCCCCCCAGCAATTGACGCACCCACTGCCGATCCTCAATCACCACCACCATCTCATGGGAAATCTCTCCGTTTCAAGCCTACCAATGAGTTGAACGATTTGGCATGTGTTTTTTTTATTGCCGCTGAGGGCATCACTTGTACATGTGCCGTGCTAATCGCTTTAAAGCTTTGCCACCTCGCTAATACTCATGTGAAACCGCAGATTGACCACGTCGTGGAGCGTTATGGTTCGATTTGAAGCTAGGCTTGGTTTGTCACGCGTTTGGATTTCCGCTCTATCCAGCTTGGATAGATCGATAGATCCAAAAACTGTTTGGAAGTGGGGGGGGGGGGTTGGATGGATACATATGGGTTAATCATGATATAAAAAAAGGATAAATCATCTCTAGAAACTAAACGAGGACGTTGATATTGTGGACTTACTGAAACGGCTTATATGGAACCCTCCGGAAGGTTCAAAACCCCCCCCCGGAGGCAACGGCTGTTGAGTGTTGAGCTTCGGATCAGAGTGGCATTAAGTGTTTTCGCGACGTCACGGCTTGTACACGTACAAACCCCAATTCATTTCACCTGTGATGTTCTGACCGGACAAGCGAAGCATTCTTAGGCTGCAAAAAGGGACATTCTGGCCTGCATCATACCCACTGCATGGTCTGCCTACTGAACGAATCCAGTCAAATGATGTGGAATTAAGCTTGTCTTTTGGTTGATTTTGTTCAATTAAATGCCATATTGTGTTATCCTTGTCATTCTTGCCACCTGTTACATTTTTCTTTTTTACATTTATTGCCATTCATATTTTGTATTCTTAACGTCGGCGTCACTTGTATGAGAAGCAAAAACTATTATATTATAGCTATTTCTTCAACTATTACATTTTGGCAGCTGTTAATAAATGTGTTTCTTGTAACTTTTTACTCGTCTGGGTCTTGTCGTCGATATCGATCTCAAGTTGGTCCTGTACTTTACTATTTTTATGTTTCAGTAAAACCTCGAGTTTAAACAGAAAAATCGGATGCTTTATTTCCCAGTAGAATAGTCGACCGCTTCTGCTGGTAACGTCATTGTAAGCAAACAATCAACTTCCGTATCACAACCACAGGTCCAGCAAGGCTACATGCCATCGATTGCTTGGAGTGGAATTGCTTATCTGTGATAGGTTGGTTGAAGAACAAGGTCAAGAACAAGTTGGTTGAAGAACCAACCAACCAACCAACCCCCCCCCCCCTACAGGTCCCTCCGGATTGGAATCTTAACAGCCTTGTAGACGTGAATGTCCCTCAGGCTCTCGTAATGGACCTCCTCGACCGCAAACTTGCCCCTCAGCATTTCCAGGAACCTGCTGTCCCTCTCGTAGCGGATCTTGCAGGACAGCAGCATCACGGTGTCTTCTGAGCACAGGTGCTCCATGGTCTGCAGCAAGCTGGCGAACGTGTCCTCCAAGTACACGATGTCCGCTCCCAGCACCAGGTCGAAGCCGCCCGCTGGGTAACGCTCCAGACGCTCGCCCCAGGTCAGCTCTGACACCTGCACCTTGGCACCACCGTGATCCGGAGGTAGGTTGGCCTTCACGTTCGCGGTCAGGAACTCCAAAGCAGGCTCCCGGTCTGTGATGGTCACTCTGGCCCCTGGGAAGAAAGGCAATCTATCGTTAATAAGATAACGAAAAACCTTTATTTGTCCCCCAGGGGAACATTGCAGTTCACAACAGCAGCAGCGCAAAGTACAGCACACAGAGTTGCAGGGTAATAACAATAAGGGGGGTCACGATATAGTACAGTATAAAAATTTATGAATATGAATTAATAAATAAATATCCTGAATTGATAAATTCACAATTTCATCCTCTGTGAGTAGTTGGGCGCAACAGAAGAAGTGTACATTTAAATGTATATTCAGATTCAGAATACTTTATTAATCCCCGAGAGAAAACTTCAGCAGCAAGGACACACAGTCTCATCAAAGCACACAGGGGTAAGGGTGTGGAGGTAAGAGTAAAGGTGCACACAGGGGAAAAGGAATGGGGCTAAAATAAGTAAGTAAATGCACACAAGGGGCCCGTTCTTCGTACGTCGGTTAATACATCCGAGATCAAATGACACATCCAAGATGATTTCATCGTGCGAATCATGATCCGGCTAACTGGGTTCTTCGAACAAACCTGTTGTGTATGATTAGTATGACTGGATACGATCATGTGTTGGCTTAAAAGGGGATATGTATCGTTAGTAGAAACATTGATCAGCAACGCTGCTATTGGCTGTTCAGCATGGCCAAAGAACGTGCCCACTTTTTCTCCCAATCAGAACAAGAGCTTTTAATGGAAGGTTATGCCAAATTTGAGTCGTTATTTAAAACGACAGGGAACACCTCAAAGTCTGCAAATGCCAGGAGAGTGGGCTGGCAAAAAGTAGCAGACAAATTAAAGTAAAAGTGAAATACAAGAATATTCTACAAAATGGTAGCCTTTAATTCATACTGTCTTTATTTTAAAAAGCCACTTATTTTTTCTCCCTTTTAAAAACCACTGTTAAATGATGTGTTTGTCTATTTATAACAGCCACAAAGAAAAAGTCTGTAAAAAACGGTATCTCTCAACAATTACACTTTATCCCGCAATACCCGATTAATTTGAAAAGCTCTGCGAATTATTCTCCCACCTTCGGCAAGAGGTTGCTCGCGTATGGCTGCGACATACTTCCCTATCTCCTCCGCTTATAAAGCCTCAATCTAATCTTGTTTACATGAAGTAAACCTGCTCCCGAGCAGGTTTGAGTTTACAGACCTGTTGCTATGACGACAAGTCTAAAATAAGCTTCGAAGAACCAAACGATCCAAGATCATGCCAAATCGTCAAAAATCAAATCCAGCTAACTGAGTTAGCGACGTACGAAGAACGGGCCCAAGAAGTAAAGGCTGGGATCAAAATAGAGTGCTGGGATACAATATATACAGATTTTGAGGGATAGTCTGGATAGTTGTGAGATACAACCCTATTGACTGGGTCATACATACTACTACTAGGGGTTGTAATGTGGAATATTCACAATCTAAATGCAGTGTGGGGTTTTATGCTCAGATTATACAAAAATGACATTCCTGGTCCTGAAGGTTGGAGAAGTTTCCCTGCTCCAGCACACCTCCACAGAGCTTGATAATGACCCTCCATTAGAATCAGGTGTGCTGGAGCAGGGAAACATCTGAAACCTTCAGGACAGCGGCCCTCGAGGACCAGGATTGGAGACCCCTGGTATAGAAGATGCATTCACCTAACAAGGCTGCAACGATGCCCACCATTCCAGTCCCTGCACCGAGCTCGAGCGCAACCTTCCCCTCCAAGTCCACCTTCCCCAACTCCAGGTACATGCACAGCACCACTGCCTGCAAGGGAAACGGAGGGCAAAACGTCATGCATGAAGCCAAAAATGAAATGCACAAAGACAATAATGAAATGCACAAAGACAATAATGAATGCATGGAGAAGCCTGAATATAAAAGATGCGCAAATGTTCCACTTACCGCATCCCAAACCACGGCTGCTACCCCGAGTTTGTTCCAGTTCTGAGTAAGTGTCACGCGGTGGTTGGCGAAGTGGAACTCCGCTGACGAACTATGCAATTTGGAAAGAACCGGTATATTGTTATCCACGTACGGAACCAGAGCCATTATACCTCCACTGGCTTTAAAAATCGATGTTTTACTGTAACAAAATCCATCCGGTTGCCCAGTGCATTGGAATCTGCGACACGTATCCGGCAGGTTATTAACACCGATCAAATCCTAATTTGGACCAATCACCGTCCAGCAAGCACCGCAGGTAGGATAAACCAATAGCGTGCGGTGGTTTAAAAATGGGCGGTTCCTTGTTGGCCTGGGAGGATTCGGAGGATTAGGAGGGTATACTCGTTAAAATACCCATGTCCTTCCGGCGGTGAACGGACAGCGCTTTGATTCCGAAGCGCCCGGCGGTGATTGGCCCGATGTTTGTCACGTGACGGCAGATAAAAAAATATGACCCTAAACGAGCGACCCACGGCTGCTCATACTGGTTTAGGGATGACAGCAGCGGTTCGCTAGCTACCTTAATAAAAGCGATGTTAAAAAAAATGGATTTAGAGCCGCCAATTTAGGTAGCCGCCGTCAAACGTTGGCTGCCCATTTTCCTAGGTCCGCTCTCCGGCGTTAGACGTCGTTGATTTTTTTTTTTTTAAGACCTTCGGAAATAGAGATCAAGAAGTCTGAGAGTAGCTAGAAGCTATTAGCTTTAGTAGTGAGCAGGGTTCGTTTAACTTGTTACCCCGGGTCAGCTTCCCGGCGCTGATCTGACTGCAGAGTGAACCCCCCAAACCCTGAGGATTTAGGGTCGATCTTGTGTTTTAGCATCTGAAATCCCCGTTCAAGCCTAATCCGTATCCACAGGACGGATCGATGCGCTATGCCTCTGCGCACACGCCCTGAAACAGAGAGGCGGTCAGCTGTTCTGCGTGGATGCTGCTCGGATATAAACCTTTATAAGTGTGCCGGCGAGCCATCTCCGATCAGATGTGGATTCTTAAAAGCGGACAGCAGTGCGTCTGCCTGACGTTAGATCAGTGAGTGAGTGTGTGTGTGTGTGTACAGGGGCGGGGGGGAGGGGGTTTCCTCCGTTTTTTATGGGATGCAGTTGTAGCCAGGGGCTTCTGATCGCTCAGTCATGGGGGCCACCGTGTCGTGCTGCATGTCCCCCGGAGGGAGTCCGAAGATACCGAGGAGAGAGTACGAGCTGGAGGAGTATCCCATCACCACCACCGAAGACGCGAGCGAGGATACCGGGACATACTTACAGCACATCAGCGACAGGGAAGTCCCGGACGGTAGGTGTTTCAGATCGGGGGGGTGGGGTGGGTTAGGGTTAGAAAAAATGCGTCATCACTGGACCACGCCTCAAAGAAGAGCAATCAGGACTCACTCAAAATAAAGAAAGAACAAATCACATGACCTGCGCGTAGGGAAAGTGCTGATCGATATCCCACTTTGTGATTCCTCTGCTTTGCTGGATGGTTTGAATCGGCGACCTCGAAAGCCCGCTGTCCTGACAGTTTTAGATGTTTCCCTGCTCCAGCACCCCTGATTTTAATGCATGGGTGGGCAATTCCGGTCCTTGGGGGCCGATGTCCTGGAGGCTTTACCCTATGTGCACACGTAGCCGGGTATTTAGAGAAACGAATATTTCCCTCCCTCCGTTTTCCAAAAAGTTTTCGTTTACATCAACCCGCATAAATACGCCATCTAGCGCCATCATAACTACGCCAATTAAGCCTGGGCGATCTGGTCTAGGCGCTCTGCAAGCCAATCAGAATCCTAATTTCGGGGCATCAGCTGCCGAAAACTCAGTTTTCTCAGTTTACACGCAAACGCAAATCAGCAGTTTTCCAGAATCTCCGCTTTAGCCGGAGTTTTCAGAAAGATTCGTTTTCAGAGGCGAATTCTCCGTTTGCGTGTAAACGATAGGTACAAACGAAGGGAAATGTCTCCGTTTTAAAAAATACCCGTGTACGTGTAAACGGGGAGTAAAACCTTCAGGAGAGCAGCCCTCGAGGACTGGATCTTGACACTTGTGTTCCAGCGCACCTGATTCAAATGAACGGGTTGTTATCAAACTCTGTGGAATCCTGATAATGACTCTTCATTAGAATCAGGGGTGCTGGATCCAAAACTGTCAAGACAGCGGCCCTCGAGGACCAAGATTGGACACCCCTGGTTTAAATGTTCAGATTCAGAATACTTTATTAATCCCAAGGAAACTCTTTAGCAACAACGGCACACAGTCTCGTCAAAGCACACAGGGGTAAGGGGTGCGAGGTAAAAGAGAAGAAGTGTGCACACCGGGATAAAGGAATGGGGGTAAAATAAGTAAGTAAATGCACACCGGGATAAAGGAATGGGGGTAAAATAAGTAAGTGAATACACACAAGGGGTCAAAATAGGGGATCAAAATAGAGTGCTACAATATATATGGATCTTGAGATGAAAAATACACAGGAGATAAATAGCTGGGAGATACAACCCTACTACTTGGGGTCATACATTAGATTAGATTAGATTAGATGAACCTTTATTTGTCCTCCAGGGGGTGGAAATTGCAGTTCACAACAGCAGCAGGGTAAAGTACAGCACACAGAGTTGCAGGGTAATATACATAATGACAATAACATAACAATGGCAATAGCAATAGGCGGGCACGATAAAGTCAGATTATCTGACCTACTTAAGTAATTAAGTAGTCTGGTTAAGTAGTCCAGTATACAAAATAAGTAAATTAAGTCGACATGCAGGCAGTTATTGCACTTGAGGAGTTACAGAATTACAGTATTTTGCAAAGAGTATGATAAAAAAATAAGTTAGGTAGACATATAGACAGTTTTGGAGAATGGAGATTTACAGCATTACAGTATTGCAAAAAGTAAGCAAGTTAAGTAGAAATATTGCACTTAGTACAGAATATGAATGTTATATTCATACTAAGTGCAATATTTCTACTTAACTTGCTTACTTTTTGCAATACTGTAATGCTGTACATCTCCATTCTCCAAAACTGTCTAAAACACCCTGTAAATCTCCATCCACATATAAATACTAGGGGTTGTAATGTGTAATATTCACAATTTAAATGCAGTGTGGGCTTGTATGTATAGACTATACCATTTTACAAGTATTGATTTGCAGAATGTACAGTGTTATCTTTTAGATGTGCCCCCACTCTTACAGATGTGCCCCCACATGTCATGCTATGTCAAATTTAGCATGGTTGCATGAACGTCTTCTCTTCATTCCTTCCAGAACTGGCACACGAGTCGAACCCGTCGGACCACCCGAGAGCCAGCACCATTTTCCTCAACAAGTCGCAGACAGATGGTCAGAACTCTTCGTGTTTTAACAGCCGAGTCAACAGTCTCACCCCAGCTTGTATCTGACCCACAATCTGTCTTCTTCCCCCCCCCCTCCTCAGTGCGCGAGAAAAGAAAAAGTAATTACTTGAATCATGTAAGTGGGAAGAAAAAAAAGAACACACAACAAAAAAACACACAACAACTATGCCATCTGCTGCGAAGCGTTACATTTTAGCAGAGAATGTCTCGTCCGAGGTTTTCGAACTAACGCTCTCTATTCCGGTTGCGTCTCTCTCTCTACACACACACACACAGATGTCCCCTGGGCTCTTGACGAAGAAGTACAGCTCCTGCTCCACCATCTTCATCGACGACAGCACCGTGAGTCAGCCCAACCTGAAGAGTACGGTCAAATGGTGAGCAGCTCCCTCTTCTTCCCGCCTTTCCAGACACATTCCCATCATTCCCTCTGGCCCTCCTGTGTAAACGCTTACCATCCTGTCTTGTGTTCTTTTTTGTTTGTTTGTTGTTCCAGTGTGACTTTGGCGATATATTATCACATCAAAAACAGGTGGGTTGCATCTGTCGTTGATTATTTCTCATGTGGAATGATCTGGGGGGGCAAAACAAATACACTACAGTATTTTCCAGGGGTCAGATGCTCAGCGGGTTAAGGCGTTGGCCTCATAATCAGAAGGTTGTGAGATCAAACCCCAGCTGTGACTACATGATGTTGTGTCCTTGGGCAAGGCACTTCACCCTACTTGCCTCAGGGGGGAACGCCCCTGTACTTGCTGTAAGTCGCTCTGGATAAGAGCGTCTGCTAAATCAGTGATCCTCAGGATCCTCAGGGCCCAATGTCCTGCATGTTTTCGATGTTTTCCTGCTCCCACACACCTGATTCTAATGCATGTTCGTTACCAGGTCTCTTCAGAGCTAGATAACAACCCATTCATTAGAATCAGGTGTGTGGGAGCAGGGAAACATCTAAAACATGCAGGACAGTGAGCCCTGAGGACCAGGATTGGGGACGACTGTGCTAAATGACTGAATGGAAATGACTAGAAGGGACCTCTTGGACAATTAGAGTAGAATTGGGTGCGGCTCGTGTGGAAAGTTGACCTAATTTTGGGGGGTTTTTGTCGCCAGGGATTCCAACCGTTCGGTGGACATATTCGATGAGAAGAAACACCCGTTAACTGTGAGTTTTTTTTAACCCGTTAACTTCCACCTGTGTGTGTGTGTGTTCATTTGACGTTCCTCCTTCCTGGTTCCACAAACAGACTCTGTGCAGCTAGTGCCCACTTTTGTACTTATGTTATTTGTACTTTTATGTTATTTGTATCTAA
The DNA here is from genome assembly GCA_030340685.1 of Protosalanx chinensis. NCBI lineage: Eukaryota > Metazoa > Chordata > Actinopteri > Osmeriformes > Salangidae > Protosalanx > Protosalanx chinensis. Next base: position 5,261,264 of record CM059333.1, read on the forward strand.
TTTGTAGTGTATTTTACATTATATTTTTTGTATCCTGTTTTATTATTATGTCACATATGTTTGCTCCTTTCTGTCATAGTGAATTCTATGTTTGTAAATCTTGCATACCGATACAAAATTTATTCTGATTCTCTTGCAATCCGGTGTGTTCCGTCTCCTAGAGAGAGAAGGTTCCAGATGACTACTCCAGCGTGGACCCGGAACACAAGCTCATCTATCGCTTCGTCCGCACGCTCTTCAGCTCGGCCCAGCTCACTGCGGAATGTGCCATCGTCACGCTGGTAAGCTACGCGCGCCAGTTTACCAATAAGATGGAAGTCAGATGGCTCAGCGGGTTAAGGCGTTGGGCCTCATGATCGGAAGGTTGCGAGTTCCATTACCGGCTGTGGATATGTGATGTTGTGTCCTTGGGCAAGGCACTTCACCTTACTTGCCTCAGGGAGAATGTCCCTGTAATGGCTATAAGTCGCTTTGGATAAAAGTGTCTGCTAAATGGATGTGTTATTTGTTTGTTGTTACTCGCCTCAGGGGGGAATGTCCCTGTACTTGCTATCAGTCTCTCTGGATAAGAGCATCTGCTAAATGACAGAATGTAAATGTTGTAAGCAGCTGTGTGTGTCCGTGTGTGTGTCTGTGTGTCCATCCTCTCAGGTGTACCTGGAGCGTCTGCTGACCTACGCTGAGATGGACATCTGTCCGTGTAACTGGAAGCGCATCGTGCTGGGGGCCATCCTGCTGGCCTCCAAGGTGTGGGACGACCAGGCCGTGTGGAACGTGGACTACTGCCAGATCCTCAAGGACATGACTGTGGAGGACATGTGAGGGTGCCTCCTTACCCCCCTTAGACCCAGCCCTGTGACCCCCCCACCCCCTTAGTCTAACCCTGTGACCCTGCCCCCTTAGACCCAGCCCTGTGACCCCCCCCACCCCTTTAAACCCAGCCCTGTGACCCCCCACCCCCCTTAGTCCCAGCCCTGTGACCCCCCCCACCCCCCTTAGCCCCAGCCCTGTGACCCCTCACCCCCTTAGTCCGAGCCCTGTGACCCCCCCCCCACCCCCTTAGGCCCTGCTGGGTAAACACTAGCTTTAAAGCCAACTGTGCCACAGATTGCAGTGGCACACTGCAACAAGCGACCCTCACTCTCTTCCTCACTTTCTTTCCCCCCCCCCTCCTCTCGCCCCACTGTCCCTCTCAGGAATGAGATGGAGAGACACTTCCTGGAGCTGCTGCAGTTCAACATCAACGTCCCGGCCAGCGTTTACGCCAAGTACTACTTCGACCTGCGCTCCCTGGCCGACGAGAACAACCTGAGCTTCCCCCTAGAACCCCTCAGCAACAAGCGGGCCCAGAAACTGGAGGTGAGAGGGGGCTGGGGGAGCCGGGTGTGGGGGGGGTTAGGGCACGCAGACACTGTGCTGCGGGGGGTGGGGGTGGGGGGTTTGTCTGGAGTTTTAACCCACCGGTTGTTGGTTTTTGTTCTGGTGATTTTTGTTGTGCGCAGGCCATCTCCAGATTGTGCGAGGACATGTACAAGGACATGGGCAAGACCGCCATGAAGAGGTCGTTCAGCGCTGACAACTTAGTGGGCATCCGAAACACACACGCTGTACTGTCTTAAAGAGAGGATAGCACGCACACGGACGAACGATAAGGAACCTTCTGGAACTACCCTGTGGTGTCGTTCCCTCAGAAAGAGCGGGAGAGTAGACCAGTTTCTTTTGCTTACTATGTAGGCCCCTTTAGCTGTGAAATGTTATCAGTTTGTAAATGAGATCATTTTCAGTTGCTGTATTTTAATAAAACTGTATACAACATTAGTTTGACGAGGCACCTCATCAAGCAGTTCACACCCTACATGATTTTTGAAGTTTGGTTTATCAAGTACAAGGCCGTGTAGAGAATAGATGCTCGCGAAAACGATCAATCTTCTGTTAAAGCTCTGGTTTGAATGGGTAAACTGACGTATGAATATCAGAAGCACACATGTAAGCCATTTCTGAACTAAAAAAGCAAAGCTGTTGTACACGCCAGCAGTGTAGACAATGAGAGCGGGATTACGTTTGAGGGCGATGAGCTTCCTCAAGTGCCATGGCAGTTCCACCATCTGACCACACAGGGGCAGACTACGCAAAGGTTCTTTCCATAAACTGGCGAAAGGCTAGTTGAGAGATTCTTAACCTGGGTTTGATCGAACCCCAGGGCTTCGATTAGTCAGTCTCAGGGGTTCGAAGGAGGTCAAGACACACATCTGACTCATATGATTCGTGATGACACGACCCAATTAAGAAGGGTTCGGTGAAAGCACATATGAAACTGGTGGGGTTCAGTACCTCCAACAAGATTAAGAACCACTGGGCTAGTTTAAATCTAGTGACCGTCCAGTAAAAACCTTCTTAAACAATCATCGGTTATCCTACAGCCGAGGTTTCATTTATTTACAGCGACACATTCTTAACCTTGCGCACAAACAGTTGACCCATAACCATCATGTTAGCTTAAAGACCAATGTTACACACAAGCTAGCACTGCACTCTGATCTTCTTTTTTAGACAACCATTTTAAATAAAATATATAAACAAATAAATATTGACGAGCTATGTTCACTGTACAGGAAAAGCTAATTGGTAACTAACAGTGGGTAAGGTGATATATCCCAACTACCTTTTCACCAAGCCAAGGTCTTAAAATAGGGAAACCTACCTGACTGCCATTTTGACCTAATTTAACCCTGTCCACAACAATGACACACTAATACATTTGTACAAAAATACATGATTTTGTTCTACATCTTCCCATAACAAATTTAGTTTGAAGCAAGTTCTTCTTTGAAGATTCAAGTATAAATACAGGGAGAGTTCCAGTGTTGGTACATAATTCGCGACCGAGTTCAATAAGTTAAGACGACTTCCATCCGGATGGTCGAGAGGGAGGCGCGGGGGGTTCACACGGTGGGGTGGGACAGGGACTTGTGGTCCGACTGGGAGGGGGCCACCCCGGTACGGCTGGTCAAGGAGGTGCTGGCCTCGCTGTACGTGGAGGCGCTGGAGGGCTTGGGGCCCCAACATGCGCAGCACCTCCCCAGCAACCTCCCCCAGGCTTCCAGCGTCTTCCCCGACCACACCCACACTCCGGAGGTGATCCCCACCACCAGGCACATGAAGTACTTCAGCATGAACACCGCGTGATCCGGCCCCAGTCGCTGCCGTTCCGCCGGGCAGGAGCAGGCCAGCGCCCTCTCCCACTGGGGCCGAAGGTGCTGCTCGTACACCAGGCAGGCCACCACGGCCGCCGCCGGTACCGTGTACAGCACGGTGAAAAGCCCCAACCGGATCATCAGACGCTCCAGCTTGTCCGTCTTGGTCCCCCCCTGCTTGATGACGCTGCGGATCCGGAAGAGAGACACGAATCCGGCCAGGAGAAAGAGCGAGCCGGTGAAGAGGTACACCACCAGCGGAGCCAAGACGAACCAGCGCAGGCTGTCCACGCTCTGGTTCCCCACGTAGCAGATCCCCGCCACGGGGTCCCCGTCCACGGTGCTGAGGGACAGCACGGCGATGGTCTTGACACTGGGGATGAGCCAAGCGGCCAGGTGGAAGTACTGGGAGTATCCGGCGATGGCCTCGCTGCCCCACTTCAAACCGGCGGCCAGGAACCAGGTGAGGGACAGCACCACCCACCAGATGGACCCGGCCATCCCGAAGAAGAAGACCAGCAGGAAGACCAGCGTGCACAGGGCCGGGCCGGACGTGTCGTACAGGACGTGCTGGCGATCCTCAGAGCAGGCCACCCTCTCGTGCCCCACCGCCAGTCGCACAAGGTACCCCAGAGACACGCAAAGGTAGCACGCCGCCAGGTAGATGATAGGGAGCTCCGGGTACTTGAAGCGCTCCCTGTCGATGAGGAAGGTGGCTACGGTGGTGAGGGTGGAGAGAAAGCAGAGGATGGACCAGAGCCCCAGCCACAGGCTGGTGAAGGTGTGCTCGTCCTGGGTGAAGAAAGGTTGCCGGCAGGGCTGGGCACAGTTGGGCACCGGGCCGGTGTGGATGCGGGAGGAGAGGGGGTGGCCGTCGCTCTTGACCGGCACCAAGGGGTGGCGGCAGCGGCAGTCGCGGTCGCACTCCTGGTGGCCGTGGGTTTTGGGCATGGGGGGTCTGCGGCGTAGGGGGTTGTGAGGGGGCTTGGGGGTGGGTTTGGGGAAGGCCGGGGTCAGGGTGGTGACCTCGCTGCTGTTGCGATCCATGCACAGCCGCTCGGCGTCGCCTAGTTCCGGGAGCCTCTCGCAGCTCATTCTCTCGGGCCACTCGAAGCCGTACTGGCTCATGAGCGGCGAGCATCCTCGCTTGGCTCGCTCGCACACCGAGCGGCAGGGGGGGAGGGGCTTGCGGTAGTCCGGGATGCAGATGGGCGTGTACATGCTGCAGAGGAAGAACAGCAGGTCGGCCGAGCAGTGGATCCTCACCAGGGGCCAGAACTGGTGGACCTCCAGGCCCACCTCGTCCTGGGTGTCGTGGTTGAACTGGTTGGGCATGTAGGTGAGGTTGTAGCCGATGCCCTTACACATGGGCACGGTGATGGGCTCGCACACAATGTCCTTCGAGGCTGCGTGAGCGAGCTGGGGAACCAGAAGGAGGAACCACAGAAGGCAGAGAGGCTGGGTCACGGTGTCCGTCATCTCAGAATCTCTCCAACCTGATTAACAAAAAAAGGGAACGGATTGCAAGATGTCATTGGATTTGGCGAATTCGTGGAAAGGACAAACGGTGTGTTGACAAACGAAGACTTTAAAAAACAAACACGATGGATATATTCCCTGTAAAGCGGTAACATATTGTATGTAGGGGGGTCAGATGGCTCAATAGTTAAGGCGTTGGCCTCATGATCGGAAGGTTGTGCCGGCTGTGGCTACATGACATTGTGTCCTTGGGCAAGGCACTTAACCCTACTTGCCTCATGGAAAAATGTCCCTGTCTTTACTGTAAGTCGCTTTGGATAAAAGCGTCTGCCAAATGAATAAATGTACATGTTTAAGCTCTAAGTTTGACGCAAACGCATAAATGCTACTTCCACTGTCTGGTTTAACTCACCACAGGTCACAAGGCGCAAATCTCCTGTCAGTTTGTCGTGCGCCAATGTCTTAATTCAGTTGAAAAAAAAGGAGCGCTCAGTTGTTTTTAAATCTCATTATGTGATCGTCGAAGACTTTGGTTATTTCAGCCATGGAATTTAAAATCCACCAACAGGTAACCTGGACACAGCTCCCTTATCATACTCGGTCTTCTCGTAACTCCCAATTGATCAAATTAGAGTCCATGGTTCATAAATCTCCAAACACGGAGAAGGAACATATCCGTATATCTCCGCTGCCTCTGTCTTTAGGTTGCAAACTTCTTCTTTTTATTCCATTCTCCTTGCGCGTAAATCGACGTAAGTTACTTGGTTCCCCTGCGGTAGGACATCCTCCCCGGCTTTCGATCGTGCTTCAAATGCCTTGGGAACCAGATCTGCACCTTCCTCTGTCCTGCCCCTCTGCCTCTGCCTTCCTTCATCTGCCCTGCCTCTATCCTGCCTCTGTCCTGCCCTCCTGCCTCGCCCACCTCTCCGCCTTCGCTCCAATGAGAGCTCTGCGCGCACGGTCTCAATCAGGAGGACATTTTTTTTCCCCATGAGGATGAACAATTTGTCAGAACGTTCAAATGAGGTTAGTTCCCTGGTGACAAAGGCGCAATGGCCTATTTTCAACTAACCAAATGTTTATGGGCAGCACCAGTGGTTCAGTGGTAGGATTGGAGTAGGAGTGTCTTATGGTGTGTGTTTGGCTGTGATAATACCATGAACTTGTCCTTTCCCCTCACACAAGACAAACATGTTGGCAATGCATTTGTTTGTTGTTGAACAAATCACACACTACCCCCCCCCCAATTTTACATTTAATTATTGGGTTCTACAAAGCACATAACCCCCAACTTTTCCATGTTAAATTGAGATCAACGTGTGTGTGTTTCTTGGAGAGTGTGCGTGCGCGCGTGAAAAAGGCCACAGCCAGTCATTCCCCCCCCCCCCCATCCCTCTTCCAGCCTGTATTGTTCGATTCTCTTTTGTTTTCCGTTTTTTTCTAATGGCATCCCTGGCCTCTTGTTGTTGGGACCCCAAATGAGCACCGATTGGTCCGCGGGCCACTGGAGAATCACAAAGAACGTTCTGCAGCTTGCTACAGTTGAGCCTTTGTGGAGTAGGTCAGGGCACTAATTGGCGCTGACAATTAAGCATGTTCGCGTAGGAGGTTTGTGTCCTCACTGCTCCTCGGAAGGAAACTGAGTCAGCTGGTCCTGAACACACAATGTGCATACAAAACTGGTACAAAACTGACCACTGTGATTTGCCCTACTGTGTATATACATCCCCCGCCCCCCCTCCCCCTGTACTATATCCTGTATCCATTCTCCTCTGTCTATGGTTATATGCCCCCCATCTGTACAGCTAGAGCCCACCTTTTATCTTATTTGTGTTTCACATTTGATCTTTATTTTGATTATATTTCATGTTCCATACATGTTCTATGTTAGCTCTTTCCTGCCGTAGTCAATTCCGTGTTTGTGTATCTTGCATGGCGATTAAAGACGCATTCTGATTATGATACATCGAGCCTCTCATGCACACGCTGTGGAGGACACTCACATGCACACTCATTTTGCTGGTTTGCGTAAAAGGCACCCTTGTTAACTTGGGTTCCCCAAGCTACAGCAACAAGTGTGGGACGTTTACATGTGATTCCTTCAGCGGACCCTTCTACCCCAAACGACTTCCAGGAGAGAGCTTTACAGAAGAGCATCGGTCACTGATCGTAACAATTTCCCCAAACTTTCCGGGTAGCCAGATTATGTGGGAAACCAAACAAGTGCCCAAAGGGAAGAGCCACAAGAGCATTCAGTTAGACAAATGACAATTGTTCGACACAATTCACCGACAGAGGTGTTTTGTTCTCGTGTGGGTTTGGTTTGACAACCTTGACCTGCCTGCTTGTGACGTCAGAACGGTGAGCCCATGGTACACTGTGCTAGGTGGCTCTTGTGTTTGAGGGTGACAGAAAGGAGTATTTACCTACGTCGAATGAAGGGTGTGTCTCTCCTGTGACAAATGACTAGTCGTCCTGGCAACTCCACACCCTGAAGTAATAATAATACCTCATTTAGCAGATGCTTTCATCCAAAGCAACTTACAGCAAGTACAGGGACATTCAAATCAAATCAAATCAACATTTATTTGTATAGCCCTTTTTACAAGCAATGTCACAAAGGGCTTCACATATGCCCATAGAACTGCCCCTCAACCAACCTAAACCCTCAAGGAAGACAAGGAAAAACTCCCAGAAAAACTCACTAGGAAGAAAAAATGGAAGAAACCTTGGAAGGAGCAATTCAGTGAGGGATCCCCTCCTCCAGGGACGGTTGGAGAAAGTGAAGAACAGAACACAGGCTTAAACAGTCATAACTCTAGAGAGAGTTAACAAGTTGTTGAAACATCAATACTCAATGCTCAACTTGGGTCTTAGGTTGCACAAAGTCAATTTAGGCAGTCACTGGGCTTGGGCCCATGATTGGCGCAGGGGGGATGAGGAAAAGGGTGATTCAAGTAGGGTGAAGTGCCTTACCCAAGGGCACAACATCATATAGTCACAGCCGGGGTTCAAACTCATAACCTTTCGCTCATGAGGCCAACGCCTTAACACGCTGAGCCATCTGCCTCTAACTCTGACTGAAACTAAGCTGTTATCAGTCCTCTGCGGAGGGAATACAAAATGACGCTGGATTTCCCCTCGATTCTGAAAGGAGCGTGTACAATATGGTGTGTGGACGGTTATATTTACACATATATTTAGTCATTGAGCAGACGCTCTTATCCAGAGTGACTTACAGCAAGTACAGGGACATTTTCCCCCCCTGAGGCAAGTAGGGTGAAGTGCCTTGCCCAAGGATACAACCTCATGTTGACACAGCCAGGGTTCGAACCAGGGACCTTCTGATTACTAACCTGACACCCTGACTGACTGTGCCACATGACTCCCTGTTACGTACAACAGCCACATCGCAATGATACTGATACAGTGTGTTTGACGAGGTAGGGGGATCTTAGTGTTGTTCCACCCATCCTGTGTGTCCACGTGTGTGTAGAATGTGGAATCTCGCCTGATGCCTACCTCACACACAGGGTCATGTTGCTGGTCATAACTGCTAGGACACTGTTAGGACGCAACCCTCCCTCCTTCTCTCTAACCCCCTTCCTCCCTCCCTCTAACCCTCTAACCCTCTCCCTGCCTCCCTCCCTCTGACCCTCTCTCTCCCTCCCTCCTTTTCCCTCCCTCCCTCCTTCCTCCACTCCCCCACTCCCTCCCTCCCTCCCTCCGACCCTCCCTTTCCCTCCCTCCCTCCCTCCCTCACCAAACCACACCTCAACGGACGTCGTAAGTGTGGGAAAAGATGCAGTTCTCCCAGCGTGGCATGGCCCAGGACTCCTGGAGAGACCTACGCTTGTCAGGCCACTCACGAGGACAGCACTTCCTCCCCCCGTCCAGACAGGGAGACAAAGCTGGCGGGGGGGGGGGGGGGGGAACAGAGACCAGCAGGAACTCCCAGCACTTCTGTGGGGGACAACAGCAACACTTACTGCTCAGCAAAGCTCAGGGGCCTGAATGAAAACCAAAAAGAAGTGGCCAATTAAAATGTCCGGGAAAATGACGCTCGCAACCACACGCTAACTGAAGTACAGTGTTTTTTTGTGTGGGGGGGAGAGAAACTTCCTGAGAGGGGGGGGTACGAGAGGCCAAGCTTTGATGTGGACGTGCATGTGTGTGGGAGGGAGGGAGTGGGGGGGGCGTTCCAGACTAATACACACGCTTCGCCAAGCGGGAACGAGACCATCTCGATTCAAGCCCACCCCCGGGATCCCAGCATCCCCTGCGCACCCCCAGCCCCCCGGTCCTCCCTCCATACCTTTCCCCCTACAATTCCACGTCCCCCCCCGACCCTCCATCCTAACCTGGACCCGGCCATTGTTCCACCAAGGGGCCGGGACCTCTGATTGAAGTGGGTTTTCAACTCTTTCTTCCCCTCCCGGCCTCAACTCTCTTTTTACTCTTTTTTATTATATTTTGCCCGTCCTCATGAATAAGACCCCTTTGATGCGGCCTTAAACATAGGGTCCATCTTCTTAAGGGAAAAGTGACCTGCTAGGGAGAAGGTCTTAATGCATGCAGCGGACATCAAGCCCCCCGAGAGAGCATCCTATCTATAAGGCATGGATCAAACGATTCAATCAGGATGGATTTTTAATGACATTCATCACGCTATTGATGACATACATCAAAGCTTATATGTGGTTTGTCGCGTCCGCGCAAAGTGCGCTTTTGCAGAAGGGGGGGGGGGGGGGGGAAGATGAACCTGACGGTTGTCCGTTCGTTTGCGGGTGTCGTGGAGAATGTTGCGCGGTTCTCGTTTGAAAGGGCCTGATGAACGTGAGTATCTGGTTGTCGCATCGCAAAGGACGAGCTTTAGCCTCAGGTGTTGACAGCTGTGGGCTCTGTTGAAGCCAAAGAAATCCTCTAAATCCAAATAGGATTGGATCTCAGTCGATGTACAGCAGGGGTGGGCCATTTCGGTCCTCGGGGGTCGCTGTTCTGAAGGTTCTAGATGTTTCCCTGCTCCAGCACACCTGATTCTAAGGAATGTCCATTATCAGGCTTCCGCAGAGCATGAGAAACAACCCGTTTGTTTGAATCAGATGTGCTGGAGCAGGGAAACATCTAGAACCTTCAGGACAGCGGCCCTCGAGGACCAGGATTGCCCACCCCTGGTGTACAGGTTGAGGAAGGACCTCTGCAATCCGGCCCCATGGCCTGAGGCTTTCTGTCCCAGCCGGGCCCTACAGGCTGGGGACAGGAGCAGAGACGCTGGACCAGGGAACTGCAGGCTGGGGACAGGAGCAGAGACGCTGGACCAGGGGCCTGCAGGCTGGGGACAGGAGCAGAGACGCTGGACCAGGGGCCTGCAGGCTGGGGACAGGAGCAGAGACGCTGGACCAGGGGCCTGCAGGCTGGGGACAGGAGCAGAGACGCCAGGCAGAGGGCCTCTTTGTGTCCCTGTTGTTGTACTCATTTGACATTTCACAAATTCCTGTGTCATCAAGTTCCTCAAGTGTGGTAATTAAGAGAGGCAGGTCACTCCTGAATGGGGGCCTTGAGGCCGGAGGGCCTCCACCGCCACGGTGCAGATGAGAAAGGGGTGGTGGTAGGGGGGAGGGGGGGGGGGGAGGGGGGGGTTACAGCCTGGGTTGAGGCGGACAGAGCGCTCAGACTATCCCACGCACACGCGCTGAAAGAAGCTGATTGTACGGAGCATGTGCGAGCGTGTGCGCTCACAGAGTTTAGGCGGACAGTCTTCCGTCTGTGCGGTGTGTGTGTGTGTATATGTGTGCGTGGTGGGGGTGAGGACAGACACGGACGGTGGAGCTGATGTGTGTGTGTATGTGTGGCGTCCCAGCAGCAACCCTTCCAGAAAAAGAAACATTATTATACTTCATCCCCCCCTACCTCCCCCCAAACCCTCCCCCCCTCACCCCCCCCCGGTCCTGGTCATTGTTTAGGTTTGTTTAAGAAAGCTGTCGGTAATGAGGGTCTAATGGGCGCAGCTCTTCCCCTCTCCCCGGGGGCTTTTGTCAGGGGATAACGGCCACATGGAGTCCAGCTGTAGGAGCGGAGGGCCCATATTGTCCCTGACACCACCACGTGAATGACTTTGACATGGTAATCATGCTAAACAGGGATTCTTTTGTCAGGGTTTTTTGTCAGGCAAACAAGGGGGCTGAGAAGGTGGTTTGGGGATCCAGCCGAGGTCCATTGGAAGGGGTATTCGTTTGGTGACTTGACAAAGTGATTAGTGTGCGGATAAGCTAGTACAGAAGAGGCGGGGGGGGGGGGGGGGGGGGGGGGGGGGGGGTCACCGTGGTTGGAGGTGACTGACGAACTTGTCAGGGCTGCTGTATCCTGTTGATTTGCCGTGTGGTGATTATTCAGTGTCTCCCCAAATTTCAAGTATGTCTAATATCATGTCTCCCCCCAAAAAAGATTCTTGTCTAACGCAGAGTCTCTCCCCCCCCCCCCCCCCCCCCACACACACACACACTCACCATCACTCTAGCTCCCCCCCCCCATTATTCTCTCTCTCTCCCGGTATCTCTCATTTCCATTCTATCTCTCTCGCGACCCCCCCCCCCTCCACCCCTCCCCGGCCCTGCACTTCTCTCCCTCCCTCTCCTTGTCTTTCATTATGTCCGCCTACACCGGAGGACTAAATTATGGTTGTTTGTGTGGCCTGGCGAAGCTTTCATCTGCCCCTGTGTTTTTATGTTTTGCGGGCTCTCCGCCGCACAAAGGGGAGCCCCCCCCCCCCCCCACCACCACCTCTCTACCTCCCTCTTCCAGGTCGGTTTGATGAGTGCGCCTATTGTTGGGTCTCCATAGTAACAGGTGCAGGAGACTCTGCTCTGGGTTACACCAACACGCGCACGCACGCACACACTTACACACGCGCACGCACACACGCAGATGAAGGGAAAGATGTGGTGAGAGTCCAACGCTGGAGCATCACGCAGCATTGTCATTCTTGTGCGAAATATGAGCTTCGTTCTGGTTTTTTCATAGCCACAACAGGAAATCGGACTGTATTTTGATATTTGAAAAAATCTGGATTTATGTTATGCCTAACCCTAGACAGCCTAAATATTATTAGATTAGATTCAATTTTAATGTCATTACACAGGTACAAGTACAGGGTAACGAAATGAAGTTAGCGTCCAACCAGAAGTGCAAAACAGGTAGCATAAGCAGAATATACAGAGAGTATGTACAGGGTATTAAAAATGATTTGGTACAAAGTACAAATATACAGCTGTATTGTACAAACTTTTGCAGTATTTTTACAGTATTTGCAGTGTTGTATGTACAGAAATATGTACATACAGCTACTATATGCAGATGTGCACAATTAAAAATGGAACAGTGCAAAATCGTAAAGATGGTGCAAAATGGTACCGATGGTGCAAATAATACAGATAGTGCAGAATGCAGACAATAGTGCAAATAAAGGGAGAGCGGAGGTTAGCGCAGGGTGGAGTTCAAAAGTGACACCGTTCTGGGGAAGAAGCTGTTCCTCAGTCTACTGGTCTTAGACCGGAGGCTCTATCAGTTGTTTATAGGGATTATCAGTAAGGATGTCTACCAGAATCTTTTGGAATCTGGTATTTTCCAGGGGTCAGGTGGCTCAGCGGGTTAAGGCGTTGGCCTCATGATCAGAAGGTTGTGAGATCGAACCATGGCTGTGACTATGTGATGTTGTGTCCTTGGGCAAGGCACTTCACCCTACTTGCCTCAGGGAGAATGTCCCTGTACTTACTGTAAGTCACTTTGGATAAAAGCGTCTGCTAAATGAATAAATGTAGACGTAATTTACTGAATGCACCTCTATAAAAGTCGTGTAGCCCCTGTAAGTAGGTCCTAATTCGAAAGGCCCCGGAATGGGACATTCAGCTCAAACAGAATATCAGCAGCAGAGAGGTGCAGCCATTAGGGTTCTGTAAGGGACCTGAGGACAATCAGATCAGAACATCTTGTATATTATAATCATGTCGTGAAATAATAAATCATCATTTCGTTTGGTTCCGTGCCATGTAAGATTCAGATTCAGATTACTTTATTCATCCCAGGGGAAACTCCTTCGCAGCAACGGCACACAGTCTCGCAAAAGCACACAAGGGTAAGGGTGTGAGGTAAAAGATTAGAAAAGTGTACACAGGGATAGGGGTGGGGGCAAACAAATAGAGAGAGAGAGAGAGAGAGAGAGAGAGAGAGATAGACCTGCCTTAACTTGAATGTGGAACCGTCATAGTACACCTCCCTACCTACAGATTAAGAGTCAGGTGGCTGATTGGTTAAAGCATCCGGCTAGGGATCAGAAGGTCGTCAATTTGAAATCCCGGCTGTGCCAACGTGACATTGTGTCCTTGAGCAAGGCACTTCAGCCTATTTGCCTCAGTGCTTTGTGTGAAGTAATGATGAGTTTCGGATATCCCCGTTCCCTTACCTCCCTTAGCCTCGGAGGTGGGACTGCTTACTTGCACCGGGGAATGGTATTGGAGGAGCTTGGCTTTGGTATTCTCAAAGCATCAGAGCAATGTAAACACACACCGCCACCTAGTGGTTGTACATGAATTATGCATGAACGTTCATTCTTTTTCAGAAGAGGGGCGCTGTCCCTCATCAAATACAGTGGGAAAACACTCTCCATTGAGCTCTTAGAAGTGCGATTCATGTAAAAATGCATGGGCAGCTACTACAACATGAATGACATGAATGCAACCTCAACACAAGGAATAAAATCAACCATTTCACGGGGTAGCTGTTTTGTCACCAAACCTTTTGCGATGCACTGACCATACTGACACGTGCCTTTTTTCATTTGCATGTTTATATACATGGGACTGCGTGTGTGTATGATTATGTGTGTGTATATGAGAGAGAGAGAGAGAGAGAGAGAGAGAGAGAGAGACAGAGACAGAGACAGAGACAGAGACAGCGTGAAGGGAGAGAGAGAGAGATAGAGACAGACAGAGACAGCAGAGAGAGAGAGAGAACCAGCAAGAGAGAACCAGAGAGAGAGAGAGAGACAGCAAGAGAGAGAGAGAGCCAAAGAGAGAGAGAGAGACAGCAAGAGAGAGCGAGAGAGAGAGAGAGACAGCAAGCAGAGAGGGAGAGAGAGCCAGGGAGAGGGAGACGGAGAGAGAGAGAGACAGCGAGAGGGGGAGAGAGTGAGAGACAGGGAGAGAGTGTGAGAGAGAGCCAAAGAGAGAGAGGAGAGAAGGAGGGAGAGAGAGAGAGAGAGAGCGAGAGAGACGGAGCGTGCAGCAAAGCGCGTGCAGCGCAGATGCTGCCGAGCGTCCGTACTTCGATGTTCTTACATTTCACTCCAGTGAAGACAGTCCGCACCCGTTGAGTTTAACCGATCTGGAAAGACATCGCACAGTTTCTCTCCATCTTTCGACCCTCAGGTGGTCCACATCACAGTCTCAAAGTGGAGTCCCGCGGTTCTCGCATCGGTGCGCTCCTGCAGGGGTTGGGGGGCGCACCGGGTACCTCAAGATTTCTACCCGGATTTGTTCTACCTTCCGAGACCAATGATTCGTCTCGCCGAGATAAGAGAGGGTCGACCCGGTCTAGAATGCCAGTTATGAGGGGTTTACTAGCACCACAGAACACCTTTCTGGACACAATAGCCACCCGTTTTGACGGCACCCGTAAGTATAACTGCAAATAACTGCAGTATAACTAACTAACTAACCAACACGCAGGTAAAGTGTAACCTTGCCTGGCATGCGTAACAGAGACGCGCTATTAGACAAATCCTCTTCTTTATTCGAATCCGTTTTACATGACATGCGTACACATGGCGTATAATGTTTCCATGTGCGCTTGCATGGCATCCCCACCCCCTCTAGTGATGCGTCCTTTTACCGAACGCGCACATGCGGAAGATTTTTCCTACGCTCTCATGTTGGACCAACAGCTAGCTTTCAAGTTTGACTCGATTGGATGGCGTTCCAATTCCTTTGAAGTTTGGGGCCAGGCACCATATGTCACCCAGGATAACTAAATTCATAGTCATTCGCTTTCTCCTCTGAGAGAAGAAATGGACAGCCAAAATAATTGATCACCGAGCCAAGGTTCTGAGATAGATGCCTTGCCTTGCCTTGCACTGCCTTTAAGGCAGTAAATATAACCCCCCTCCACACTAGTCAACTAGCCAGTCAATCCTCTCGAGGGTCTCATAAGGGATTGAAATGTATTGACTCAGTGTAAGTGCATCCTATATCAGTTTGACTGCCAAAGTGAGTAGGTTCCCTGCAATTCAATGTTGGGTAGCGCATTTATTTATTAGATTAGGGGTCTTTGTTTCTTGATAAGTGGATTCATATATTGAAGGAAGGATGCTCACAGAGTACCTGTCCTGTTAATGCAAGAGATGGCTCCGTTTGAAATTCTTGGACTTGCTGTGAGGTATTATTATTATGACTTGCTTTCCTACAGACACACTATGGCAGGTTGAGGTTCATGTTATTTAATTGTAACTCGTTTAACCGAACGCTCTTGCGTCTCTTCCCTTTGGCACTCGTTTGGTTTCCCACAATGTCTGCTTCCTAATGAATAAACCCATAATGTTTGGGGACCTTCTCATCGTTATGACCAGCGACCGTTGCTCTTTTGTAAAGCTCTCTCTCGTATGTCGCTTTGGGTAAAAGCGTCCGACTCTCAAAGCAACACCCAGTCAACATCCCCTTCAAACATTGACCAAGGTGCAGAAGACCCCCTTACGCTGACGCCAAGGTGACACCGCATTTACTGACCACTGTGGAGAGCACTCCCTCAGAGCAGCGACATCTGAACATTGAGAAGTAATTGCCAGGTAATTGTGTCTGGTCCCTTCTCCTGATAGACAGCAGCCCAGGCCTGGTTGTTTTTCAGCAGGTCCTCTCATAATTGGTATTCCTGTCAGCTCCCAGTTCAACTCCCCTGGGTTCGAAGGGAGCCAGGCTGGGTAGGGATATGAAGGTTTTAATAGGAACCTCTCCTTCAGGGACATTGAGAGACAAACAAACGCACGGACAGATAGACGGACACATACCCAGACAGACCGACAGAGAGGTTGAAGGAGATTTACATTTAGTTATTCAGCAGGCGCTCTCATCCAGAGAGACTGACAGCAAGTACAGGGACGTTGCCCCCTGAGGGCCAGAGTGAAGCATCTTGCCTATGGACACTTCGTCATGTTGACGCAGCTGGGGTTCGAACCAGGTACCTTCTGATTACCAGCCCGATGCCTTAACCGGCTGCGCCACATGACTCCCTAGTCATGAGATAAAGAGGAAGGAAGGGGGAGCTAAAATGCAGCGTATGGTCTTCTGTCAGGTTCTGGAATGCCTGTGTTGGGTCGCAGTGCATTAGGATGCAGGAT